>CM062292.1:270737123-270944623 GCA_031216915.1 Pictodentalium vernedei | reverse complement strand
CATAAGAAAAGTTATGGCCTTGTGCTTTATTCCCGCTGAGCAAATACCGGCAATGTTTGAAGACTTGTCAGAGGAGATAACGGGTGACAAACTGTGTACATTTATGAGCTATGTAAAAAATACATGGATAGATGGGGATATGTGGACGCCAAAAGATTGGTCGGTATTTTTCCAATCAATTAGAACAAACAATGATGTAGAGGGTTGGCACAACCGAATCAACCAGCATGCAGAAAACGGCCTGCCATTTTACAGACTCGTACAAAAATTATTTAGTGAAAGTAACTTTACTTCTGTGGAGGTACGACTAGTATCGGAGAACAAACTCCAGCGTTTTCAGAGAAAACAATACAGAAATATACAAAGTGAGCTCTTCGATGTCTGGGACTCCTTTAGCAAGGGAGAAATTTCAACAAAAAAAAACTTCTTAAAAAGTGTTCAAAACTATACGCTCCATCTATTCAGAAAATTAGATTAAATTGGATTAGATTTTTCTTATATATGGCATTCAGAAAAATACTTGATTTTTTTTCTTGTCAGAAAGTCCTTGAAACGTATTTCAATTTTATTTTGCCTGGCCTGTATGAACCCTGTTTATGTTGATCAATGTTGTCTTTGACGTTTTAGTTATGTGTATCATTGCTGTCTGTTTTTGTGTATACCAATTGTTGTCTTTGCTACAATAAACAGTTTGTTGGTCGGTATAATCTTCTGTCTTCTTTTAGTTGTTTGCTCACCACTATGGTCCGAACTTGTCTCGATGGGGCCGAAATCACTTCATGGGAGGCCGAACTCACTTGGTCCGAACTCACTTTCGTGGGCCGAACTCACTTTTTCTGGCCGAAATCACCTGGGCATTCGTCAGAGATATCATGGGGGAAGCCGCCATCTTGTCATCCGCCATCTTGGACCGCCATCTTGGGTCCCAATAAGCTTTGGGTACAGGGAGGGAGGGAGGGGGATCCCTCCCACTGTGTGTATTATGGTAGCCACGTCACAGATATCATGGGGGGGGGGGGGGAGACGCCATCTTGTCATCCGCCATCTTGGGTCCCAATAGGCTTTGGGTACAGGGAGGAGGGGATCCCTCCCACTTTGTGTATTATGGTAGCCATGGCTTTGGGTACAGGGAGGGCAAAGGGGGTCCCAAGAGGTTTAAGGGGGTTCTGGGAGGGGTGAGGTCTAACAGGCGCAGGGAGGGTGCCTAAGGGGCTTTGGGCGCAGGGAAGGTTAGGGGGCCTAACGGACTTGGGCACAGGGAGGGATGAGGGTAGCCTAAAAAAGGCATGGGCGCTTCGGGCGCAAATGACCTCAAGGTCCCCCAAAACGAGCATGAACGGTGCAGTTCCTACTACTAACAAGACAATTTTCAATTAATTTGGTTTATAATATGTGATTCAGTCAGTCTGATTATCTATAATAATGAACAGTGAGTGGGTGGGTGGATGGGGTGGGTATAGTTTTATAGCTACTTAAACTTAAAGATGGACACTTGCACCTCTCTAGTTAACAGTGTTTTATGTTTTCATCAAATACTATACTTTAAAACAATTATATTATCGTTAATAACTGAGGGACTTTTTTTTTAAATAAACAAATAATTGTTTTTGAAATCGCGCGTTGTTACTCATTTCTCAACACCCATCATGACCAATCCTCGTTATTCCATATGGGGTCGAGTTGGCCCGGGGGCGAGTTGGCCTGGGGGTGATTGGCCCACCAGCAAGGGGGAGAGTTGGCCCGGGGGGGGGGGGGGGAGTTGGCCCCGTTCCCGTTTCTACATCGTCCAAATCACTTACGACATCAATCTCGATGGGAACGTTCAGGCAAAGATATCAGATAGTAAAACCAGAGAAATCGAATATAAAATAGTAAAACTAAAGTAGCGTGTTCACGCGAACGAACATAAAGAGCAAAAGAGCAGGTGCAGGAGGAGAACGCCCGTCCGGTCAGGGTAGTTTCGGCCCCGGGAAGTTTCGGTGCCGCGAAAGTGGGAAGTTTAGGTCTCGATTGGGGGAACAGGTCAAAACACTGTAATCGGAGGGGTAAAGAAATAGCAACCAATAGCATAAGCGCAGGGAAATATATGGGAACAATAGGTTATTTTCACCATCAGATAATATTCGATATTATTGGAAATATGAGAGAAAAGATTTTATAACTTATAATAAATCGTCAAAATCAAAACGACAATCCAGTGACATTTTTGATCGTGTGACATAGTGTTCTTCTTCTTTTGGTTTGGTTCCGTTTTCGCCAGGCGCTCTTGGTGCCGTTTTCGCCAATTTGGTGCCGTTTTCGCCAGCCACGTAGGAAATAGTTTGCTATGGTAAATGCCTTGTTATCTTGCTTTCTGAGTATTTGACGTTTTGACCAAACGTATGTGACGTTTTGACCAAAAAGTGTGTGACGTTTTGACAAAAAGTATGTGACATTTTAACTATTTTGAAATGTGACGTTTTGGTCGTGTGACGTTTTGACCAGCACCCTAGATTGGGACCGAAACTTCCTAAGTCCGAAAGTTCTCACTTGAAGGCCGGTTTTCGGTGAAGTTTATCCAATTTAATAGCCATCCATCTACTTTTTTCATTTTGTTTTGAAAATTTATGTACAATACATGAGCATTGATTAACCATAGCGTATTTGACCGTAATGTCAGACCGTGACGGTGCTCATCTACAGGAAGACCTGGATAAATTAGCAGAATGGGAATTCAAATGGAAAATGGCATTCCACCCAGACAAATGTAATGTGTTAAGAATCACCAGGGAACGCAAACCAATCACAAGAGAATACTTATTGCATGGTCGCATTCTCCAACCGGTAACATCACACCAGCCAAGTATCTAGGTTGTACATTCAGTTCAGACCTTAAATGGAATAACCATATTAACAACATAGGCAATAGTAAAGCAAACAAGACCAACAACGCCAAAAATAAAAGAAACAGCATACAAATCACTAGTTCGATACATATACATAACAGGACGAACGGCCCATGGACGAAACGACCCAGATTGATTTTGGTTAGAACGCCCCAGATTTTGAGACGGAATGGTCCAGCTTTCGAGACAGAACAGCCTACATTTTTGGACAGAACGGCCCTTATTACAAAAACTTATTTCTTATTTTTATGCTCCCATTATTTTTTTTTACAAACGTTATTTGGATTTAGCAAAAGGAACTTATCATTACAATGGAGTTGAAGTTGTGCCCGCTTAGATTTAGCCAAGAATTATTCGTAAACTTAATAATTTGCGTGGCCGGTTCACACCACGAGGAGGTACTAATCGGGACTTAAGTGAAGCATCTTCAATAAAAGAAAAAGATTAGTTTCTTTTCATCTGAAATAAACGAAAATTAAATTAATTTCTAGTCAAACAAAAGTCAAAAAATTATAATTGTTGACCATTGTATTGTACACCTAATAATAACACTTTGAGCGGCCGTTGATTTGTCGCGGTTCTCGGACGAGAAGGCCTTGGTTACCCCTGTGCTCCCAACTGCCTCCCTATTCCCACGCTTCTTCTCTCCGTCCAACACTCGAAGACGAACTGCTTGATGACATCCCTTACCCCATTCTTCCCAGTCTCTCTGATTAACATATTAACGCTATCCTTTGAGTCTCTCACTAACCACATGTCCTTCATTCTCCCATCCCATTTCCCCATTATACTTCCAGTGAGTCTTATTCGTTTAGACTGGTATTTTGGGCATTCTAGAAGAAAGGGTTCCGGGGTATCCACCACGCCTAAATTACACATCTGGCACTCCTTTTCACTTTTTTTCCCAATTTTTCCATCCAGCTCCAGGGACCGCGACCTCAGCTTGAACAACACTGACCACCGAAGGTGCCATCAAGGTACTCTTCAAAACCAGGCTTCTCTTTATCACGCAGGTCACCCAAATAGTCTTTGATTTGACACCCTCTCGCCAATTAAGGTTACCATCCTCCATGACTCTTTCTCTGACGATTGTTTTACCCTAGGTTGCCCCTACGTCTAGGTCCGAGATCTCCAATGAGTAGTTCTCTATTAACTCCCTCACTTGGACCATCCACGCTGTCTATCCTGTCCCTGATCATCAAGGAGCAAGAACGTCATATATTTGATTTAAAAATTAACTATACTAGTTCGGTAGTTTGAAGAACTATCCCAGAAGGACATTTGTTTTCAGAAAATTTTGCAGTTTCTGTACTAATTTTATGAAACAGAAAAAACAACAACATAAAAGTGCCTCGCACAGTGGAGTTTTGTGAACACTGAAGAATAACCTGTCTGCTGTAAATTGGGTGGGATATCCGGCATTCTTGACGGATTACCCAGGGTGTGGTCAGAAAAACATGAGTTTGTTTTGAGTAAATGCGACAATGGTTGTGGAACTATATCTTCTGGTATCCCTCTTTATTCACTACCTGTTTTGGCTCGGTGAAGAGTTTCACTGTAAAAAATTGAATTTTCAGTTAATTTTGCATTTTTCTATATCAATTTATCACAGACAAAAATGAAATAACGTAAATCATTTTGCACGGTTGTATTGGGTATTTACCAGACAATCGATATTCTTTTACAAGTTTTCGTCTCAGTCAAGGACCTGTTATTTATTCATTGGGCTTTAGCGACACTTTCAACAGCCAAGGTCATATCGTGTTGGACAGTTTTAGGGAAGGAGGAAGCCGGTGTACCCACAAAGAACTACCGAGCAACGGCAATTATTTTTTGTTTATGACAGAAAGGAAACTACCGGCGACGGGCACATTTTTTTCGAGGAATTCCCATCAAAATCACACCAATAGTCTTTTTTTAAGCCTAAAATTCATAAATACACCATGCCTTTTCTCTGGAATATTCGGTAATGATGTAGGATTTCAGTACAATGCTTAAAAGTTTTTTTTAAAACAATATAGTTTTTTCTCCAGGCTTCTTACTTTCGGAGATTGCATCATTTTCGAGTGCCACCTTTCAAGGCGGGTCCGTCGAATTACCGAAACGGGGGCTCAAACTACCGAAACGGGCCTCCAGTCTATCGATCTGGGCGTCGCAAGACTGGAACGGGTCTGTGTGTGCTTGATGACCCCCCCCCCCCCCCCATCTTGAAATTTTTGATCCTAGGATATCAATACTACTAAATTCCAGACCCACCCCTGATAATCATGATAATTCCGTCGCGGTACTGAGAAACTCCTAATAAATAATAACCCATGGGAGTCGGGTTCAAATTAATTTTCAGACCGTTTCACAGTTAATGGGATAAAGGTTCGATGTGTTTCAGCTTTTAATTTTCACCTCTGTGAAATAAAATTTTACGGCAGATCTTGAGAAAAGGTGCGCCCCTTCTCCCCTCAATGGTTTTATAACAAAAGATCGTACCCGCCAACCCTGTCTCATTTCAGCAACCATTATCGCTCAAATAGAACGAAGTGTGCATGGTCCAAAATGAGCCAGCCAATCGCGCCAACCTCCATACCATATTTCCAGGAACGTTTGCAACCGTTTGCAGTTCATATTTTTACACTTCTGTGCTACATTGAGCTACGTACATTTAAACTGTGCTATTTGTTTTTGAATAAACCATTGAAATCATTTCAGTGTTGTTTTGAGACTTGCCCCGTTCCCGACCCTTATATACCGGATGCATTTCGAGGCGGTTCCGACCAGTGTTCAGTTCATTCCTAATATCTTAAGTGAGGAATGAGGAAACATGATGTGACGCATAATCAGTACTGTGGATAGGAAAGTGGGTATGATGATCGATGCACACGCTTCACGGCAGAAAGACCTTATCGCCCGTTTTAGTCTTTTGGGTGCATGTTTCGGTAGCTTAGTCGATCATTTCAGTCGCGTTTTAGTCCTTTATGGTAGGAAGACCCTCTTGTCGTCCGTTTCAGTCTTTTGGGTGCACGTTTCGGTAGATTACTCTCCCGTTTCCGTCGCGTTTCGGTAATTCGACGCACCGTTCAAGGCAGGTAACTCTAATTCAACTATTTAGTACTGCCATACCTTCAATGCTCCATACCGTGGTGGGCATAAACGAACCCAGGATCAAAGTTGAATAAAATATTGACAGTAGCCTACTCTTCTTAATGAGAGCAAACACACAACATATTTACATTGAGGGGGTTCTTGCACTTGCAGGGGTCATCAATTCAAGGAGCTTTGAGTACGTTACTGACAAACTTTCAAGTTTCTCAAGATTAAAAATTCAAGGATTTTCAGGGACAACCCCCCCCCCCCCCCCCCCAGCCCCCAGTTCTCCACAGCCCAATACCTACACATACACGTAGTAACATGTACTTGTAACCTGAAGGAGTTTGTACTCAATATTTCCGATTTTACTGTTATATCAGAAGTATGTCTACAATATAATGCATGATTCTAATGTATTGGGAAGACAGTCCACTAAGCAAAGATCCACTCAAGAAGTTTGGCTCAATGCGACACAAGCTGGATGTCATATCAGAAGCATGCTCGCAATGTATTGTATGGTTCTCATTCACAAGGCAGTCCATCTACGAGGCAAACAAGTTCCACTCTTATGAATATTCGACTCACTCTAAGAATGCCATATCAGGAACATGTCCACAATGCATTGCATGAATCTAACTCATTGGACAGGCACTCTATTGTGCAAACAAGACACCCCCAAAAATATTTAGCTCAATGTGAGGCGAGCTGGATGTCACATCAGAAGCATGCCTGTAATGCAATGTAGGATTCGCATTCATGAGGCAGACATTTTGCAAGACAAAGAAGATCCACACCAGGAGTATTCTGGTCATATCAGAGGCACATCTGCAATGTTATACATGATTCCCATTGGGTAAACATTTTACTGGGCCAAGAAAATCCACTCCAGAAATATTTTAGCTCAATGTGACGCGAGCTCAGTGTCATATCAGAAGCATGCATGTAGTAATAATAATATAACACTTTGGCCAGCCGCTGATTTGTCGCGGTTCTCGGACGAGAAGGCCTTGGTTACCCCTATCCTCCCAACTGCCCCCCTATTCCCATGCTTCTCCTCTCCACCCAACACCCGTAGACGAACTGTTTGATGACATCCCTTGCCCCATTCTTCCCAATATCTCCTATTAGCATATTAACCCTCTCCATTGAGTCTCCCGATAACCACATGTCCTTCATTCTCCCATCCCACTTCCCCATTATACTCCCAGTGAATCTTATTCTTTTAGACTGGTACTTTGGGCAGTCTAGAAGAAAGCTTTCCAGGGTCTCCACCATGCCCAAATTACACATCTGGCACTCCCGTTCACCGTCCTTCCCAAGTTTTTCCCTCAGTTACAGGGATTGCGAACAACAGTGACCCCCGCCACCCCACCCCCCAAAGGTGCCATCAAGGTACTCTTCAAAGCCTGGCTTCTCTTTATCACGCAGGCCACCCAAAGACCTCCTTGATTTGACCCCCTCTCGCCAATTACGGTTACAATCCTCCTTGACCCTTTCTCTGACGATTTTTTTCACCCTGGTTGACCCCAACATCCAGGTCCGTGATCTCCAAAGAGTAGTTCTCTACTAGCTCCCTCACTTGGACCATCCACCCCGTCTTTATATTTGAGTTAAAAATTCTCAGGAACATTACTTTACACCATCGGCTGTCTGGGAGATTTACCAAATAATTAAGATAACCGAGTTTCAACAGGTCTATCCTGTCCTTGATCCTCATCCACCCAAGCTCATCCCCGATTGCTTCTAGCGCTGCGGCATTACTCGACCCCGTTATCCATCGGCCTGCATCGTTCTGTAGGATTTCCAAGCACTTTACGGCCGTCTGGTTTAGAGGTACCACTTCCGTACCGTATGTTCTACTTGGCAGACCCACCATTTCCCAAATGGTTTTCCCCAAAACCTTATTGAAACTGTTTCTCCCTATAAGTTTCATTTGGTTAAGGATTCGCTTCCCCTTCAGAATCAATTTATTTGTGTGGCGCATGGTTAGCATTCATAGGGCAGACATTTCACTCAGCAAAGAAGATCCACCCCAAGAATATTTAGCTCAATGTGAGGCAAGTTGAATGTCCTATATGAAACATGACAGCAATGTAATGCTTGATTATAATTCATAAGGCAGGCATTCTACTAGACAAAGAACCATTCCAGGAATATGCAGGTCGATGTGAGTCAAGCAGAATGTCACATCAGTAGTATGCCCACAATGTAATGTATGCTTCTCATTCATAAGGTAGCCCATCTACTGGGCAAAGAAGATCCACTCTTTGAATAGTTAGCTCAATATAAGAGCGGAATGTCACATGAAAAGCATGTCTGCAATGTAAGGCATGATTCTAACTCATTGGGGACATTCTACTGGACAAAGAAGACTCATTCTAGAAAGATTTAACTCAACGTGAGGCAAGCTGAATGTCCTATCAGAATCATGTCTGCAATGTAATACATCATTACCATTCATAAAGCAGACATTTCACTGGACAAAGAACTACCCCAGCAGGCTTTTAGATCACCCCAATTTCACACCTTTTACAGGTGTCCCCAAATTTGAGGTGTGAAGGCATCAAGAAAAATATATAAATTCTCTGTGCCTGTTCTGCATTTTAGAATAACTTCCATCATAATATGACCATAGAAACACAAAGAAAGGCATGACAATAAAACATAACAGTATAAAACTGTTATTTCTAGTTTTAATGTCCTCAAATTAGGGCAATACAGTGTCCCCAAAATAAATAAATTTAAAGGCCTGACTCCAGGAATATTTAGGTCAATGTGAGGAAAGCTGAATGTCACATCAGAGGCATGCCCACAGTGTAATGTATGCTTCTCATTTATAAGGCAGTCCATCTACTAGGCAAAGAAGATCCACTCTTTGAATAGTCAGCTCAATATGAGAGGAGTGGAATGTTACATCAAAAGAATCTCTGGATAGATCATGACTGCAACATAGGAAGTCAAAGTTTTGCCAAGCATTTATACCTGTGCTGGCCACTTCACAGGACTTCCATCCCTGGCATCACTTACCAGTTTCTATTTTACCAGTAACAGGGGCCCGGAGGGGGGCATTGATTACTGAACAGTCACTTTGTCAGAGAAAATATTCAATTAATATGCGTATACAATTAACAGCAAGTATTTTTCTTATCTATTAGTATACTCTCCCCAAAAGAAAGTGTGCATGCTAAAAAATAACACTAAAAAAAGATATATATCATTTTCATTCATGGAAATTTTATTCAATCACAGATGAATCAATTTGTGATCAATACGAGAAATTTCATTACGCTACGACGAATACTCTTGGTGCCATGGAGAGTCAAAGACACTAAGGGTCAAACACAAAAGTCACACACTCAATATCTGGTATGACCTCCATCTGCATCGACTACTGCTGTGCATCTACGCCTCATGGAAGCGAACAAGTTAGCATGGAAGTGTTGTGGGATGTTGTTCCATATTCTGATAAGCTGTCTTTGGAGTTTCACAAGCGTAGACGGTGCATGGGGAAGCCGGCGTAGATGACGTTTCATTTCGTCCCATACGTGCTCAATGGGTGAGATATCGGGCAAATTTGCGGGCCAGGGAAGAACATCCACTTGTTGTTGCTGCAGATACTGTTGAACAACACGAGCTGCGTGGGGTCGGGCATTGTCCTGCTGTAGAATGACGCCGGGGCCGTGACGTTGCAGAAATGGGACAACAGGTGTAATCACTTCATCACGATATCTGGCTGCATTGAGATTGGCATCAATAATGACCAGCTCAGTTCTGTTACGGGCAGTGATGCCACCCCACACCATGAGAGACCCTCCCCCATAACGGTTTTGCTCCACGACACATGGATCTGCGTAGCGTTCGTTTCGACGTCTGTACACTCTCTGGCGGCCATCTGATGATGAAAGATGGAAACGACATTCATCTGTGAATAAAACACGTCGCCACCAGTGTAAGGGATGCCTGAGATGTTGTCTACACCACTGCAGTCGAGCACAACGATGACGTAACGTCAAAATCAGACGAATTGCAGGTCTTCGAGGAAGTAAGCCGTATTCTCTCAGCCGGTTGATTACTGTTTGAGGATGTATCCGTCTCAGGTTAGGGATGTTCCTGGCTGTCGTCGTTGCTGTTTGTTGCCGATTCCAGAGATGGACGACACGGATATACCGATCTTGTGCAGGGGTGGCAACTCGGGGTCTCCCGGAGCGGGGTCGGTCTCGAACGTCATCATGTTGTGCATGTCGATGGACTAGCCTGTCTACAGTGTTACGGTGGCATTTCAAATGCTGGGCAACCTCTTTGTGTTCTGCCAGCTCTAATCATACCCAGTGCAAGGAGACGTTGATTCATTGTCAATCTTGGCATGCTAATGTGGAGTCGTTTTAACAGCAGCGCAAGTTTGAATGTGAACGATAGGAAGGCCTTACTTTAGTGTTTAAATACCCAAGGATTCACACTGCTGCATGAATTTTCAGACTCTCCATGAAAACATGCCTTTTCACAAACGTGCAGCACGTCATTTAACGTTAATGCAATTTTAACAGGAAAAGCTGTTTTTGTGTTCAATATAACTTATTCATGAACAGGCTAACACTCTTTACACCTACAAAATTATTTTTTTGGAGTTTGATCAATTTCTGCAATGCACACTTTCTTTTTTGGGCGAGTATATATATAAAATGAACATTTATTCTATCACATCCTCTTTGAGAGCACATTGAGCCCTATCAAACAAGATATAATAGATTAAATACCTATACTGGATGTACTGCAGCCAAAAATATCTAAAAGTTTGGAATTCAGAGGACAGAAGAGAAATTCGTCTGACAGCTTGCAAGATATTTTATTCAATTAACGAGAATTTTACTCTGTAACCTATCTCCAATTAACAGGTCAAATGTGTATACTATAGTAAATGGTTTGGTGTTTGGAAGTAACATGCAACTCATTTAACTACTGTTCATTTTCTGGAACGCACCACATCCTATAGTTTCTGATCATAAACCGTAAAAAACAAAAACACACAAGATTAAAAATAAAAAAGACTTTTAATAATAAATTATAAATTGTACTAAAATATGTACTCAATCAACTAAAAACAATAATAATTTATACAACTGCATTATACAATGACATGATGTTCCTTGAAAATATGTCAGAAATGTTTCAATGCATAGTGTAATTTTATTTTCACCAAGCTACCAGTATTAGATATCACTGTTCCATTTTTAGTACGGACCAAAAAATTAATAAAATTCTACTAGCTCAGTTGAGCAAGTACTTCAGTTGTCAACACTCTTAGAAAAAATACAGTACTGTTATCCAGTAATCCTGAGCTACCCCATTTGTCTTTTGCCAAGCCAAGCCAAAAAAATAATGTGTCAACAGCACAGAAAACAGATGCTAATGAACATACATACATGTATTATCAGCCAGGACTATTCCCTTAACCCTTTACCTAACATCACAAGAGGACAAAAATTACAATATTTTCCATTAAAAAACTGAAACTTTCATTTTTGGCATCCAAAATATACCTTATGGCCTCTCATATGTGCTTGGTGGGTTCATTCCAATGAGGGGGCCATAACCTATGCTTCTGAAACAAATTTTTTTTTAAAAATACCAAAATTTAAAGGGTGATTGTGTTTGTGTAATGCAGGCAGATTAGCTATGTTGTGTAAAGGGTTAAAAAGGATATTCCTCCATCCTGATTTCAGTTAACCCACTGCACAATGATGTCAAAATATTTCAATTTTCGGATTTTTTTTTCCCATAAGGCTACTAGAGATTTAACCAACTCAATCTTGTTTGACAGAGCTTGGGCTCTGTCAAACAAGATTGAATTGGCCAAGTTCTGAGTTACTAAGATCGGACAAGAATTTTACAAGGAGATCGAACAGTCCAGTAATGACAAAAGTAGTCTCAGATCATGATCTGGTCGCAACACAGTCACACCAAAGGGTCAAGATTTCATAATTTTAAATTTTTTTTTGCGAAACGGAGATTGAATAAAAACAAATAAACAGTAAGGTGAGGCACACTCAATATCATATTGATAGAGAACAATTCTCTGTTCCCGTTTGTGATCCTAATACTATGTGACTTGCTGAATCTTTGTGGCAAATATATTGCTTAGAAAAACAATATTGTTTGTTCTCTTTTCATTCATTGGCATCTGAAGGTGGACAGTTTTGCACCTGGGTGTGGATATTTTGATACCAGGTGCTAAACCATCTAAATGCAGTTGCCTGACTGTCCAAACCCAGTGTCCAAACATCCAAAATCAAGACTCCAGTGTCCAGGTGTCAAAATATTTGGATACTCACAACTTACTTCAAGTTTCATTTTATGATAGTCCTGCCAAAATTCTAGAAACTGAGTCATTACGTTGCCTATACATCACATATTGTCATCAGTAAAGGACCTTGAGCATCAAGACTATTTTAATTCAAGAAAAGATGGGGCTTATTCATGTTTTTTGTTTTCAATTAACATGATGAAAATAAAAGATTACTTTCCCTGAGTATATATACTCGCCTGATTGGTCAAGGACTAGGAGCTAGGAGACAAAATGCAATTAATTAACCATGTACCTGAGCAAGCAAACAACACTCAGTTTTATTTTTCACAAAATAACTAACCAATTTCAATGTCAGCTTCAAATACATAATAGCTTACTTCCTGTCACTGGAATAAACATGATGAGTGCAGTCTGATAAGTGACTGACAGTAAACTATATTTCGGAAATAAAACCTGAATGTTAATTTATGTGCCAGGCAGGATTTGGGCATTTCCTCAGGGAAAGGGTTAAATGCTTATACTGAAGGTATTGATGCAAAAAAATGTTCTGCAAACTTTAAAATTTTTTTTTTTTTTATTGGGGTTTAACCCTTTACCTAACATGAAAAGCAGACGACACTTGCAAAAAAAATTCTTGAATAACTAATTTTTTTCATTTTTTGTCTCAAAAACATTGGTTATGACCCCTCGTTGGAACGAGCTCGACGAGCTCGTTCCAACGAGGGGTCATAACCTATGTTTTTGAGACAAAAAATGAAAATATTTTGAAAATTAATTGGCGATTTTTGAGAATAGCGCTGGCCGGTTTTGGCCGTTACGTTGGGTAAAGGGTTAATCCTTTACCTACACGAAAAGTAGACGACACTCACAAAATTCTTGAATAACTAATTTTTTGTCTCAAAAACATAGGTTATGACCCCTCATTGGAATGAGCTTGTTCCAAAGAAGGGTCATAACCTATGTTTTGAGATAAGAAAAGGAAAATATAATGAAAATTAATTGGCAATTTTTGTGAATAGCGCTGGCCGGTTTTGGCCAATACGTTGGTTAAAGGGTTAATGACACTATTGAGAGCCACAGTCACCTTGTGTCACACAGTTTTACAAGTGGAGAAAGCTGGAATACCCACACAAATCACTGAGCAACTGTCAGACTCTGCAACATACTAACTCAAGCACGATTAGCATTGGCTGAAGGTGAGTGCACCATCGACATGCAGTACGCCTTAGTAGGCAATCAGGATTAAGTGTCTTACCCAGGGTTACAACACAGTTATCACTGGTCGGGATTGAACCATGGACCTCTTGGGTTGAAGTTCAATGCTATAACCAATATGCCACTGTGCTTCTTCTGCAAAGCTTACACATTTTGAGGTTAATTATAAATCTCTTATTGATAATGACCCTTTTTATCATGAGACTGGAATTTACTTCTCAAGTTAAATCAGTCTACAGTTCAAATTTAAAAATAAACAATGAAAAGGAAATTGGCTGCTTGGAATTAAAATCTCAAGGGTTATTATCAGTCAAATGTACTAAAATATGATTCATACACCCCTCTGAAAAAAACCCCAAAATGAAAACCTTCAAGAGAATTTAACCTCATGACTTCACCCAATTATTTCAATCATATAAATTTGGTTCTCTATCAATTAAAAACATTGGGCAGAGTCTTTTTCAGTTAACAATTCTTTTACATGTATTCTAAACTTTTAATTCCAGCAAGTGACAGTGATCTTTGGGAAGCTTTCAAAGAGAGGTACCCAAAGTTCACTGTCATATGCTGGTATTATTTCAGTGCCTGAAAAAAACCCAACAATTTACAAAACAAAAATGCCACAGATTACAAGTTCACCATTCAACAAAAACAAGACCAGTAGCTATATTAATACATTCTTCCCAAGTCTCTCAGGAAGTTTGATTTTCAAGCACTCTCAATGGCCAGGATTTTCAGTTTTAAAATCAAGCAGTTGAAGGTCTTTGATGAACCCTGTGAAATTTCAGATTTCATGTCCACTATTTAAAGACTGCTTGTGTAAAAAAAAATTTGACCTTGATGATTTGGATCAAAGTCGAGACACACATCTGAGTCATGAGCAATAATTGTACCAAGTATGAATAAGATCTGTCAATCATACCAAGTTATATGGACTGGACAAAAGTGACAGTGAAATGTCAAAGTTTTTCTGTCACCTTAACATAGGGCCTGTGTCCTTAACCTTGAGGAACACTTACCATATTATAATTTGCGACACACTGTCTTTTGATAATACATATTGTTATAAAGTTTTATCAAAAAATATTCAATGGTTAAGAAGTTATGGCCTGCACAAACAAAATGTTGATGACAGACGGATGACGAACGGCCAAATCGTTCCATCAAAGCTCACCAATACTTGTCAGGCAGAGCAGTGGTTTCTAGAAATGTATTGATAAGCACCTTTTTTGTAAAAGTGTGTATTCACAAAAATATGTTTCACATGTAATGCAAGGTTCCTGACCAGAAATATCTCACTGAACATTCTGAGATACCTGCAGAGGAGGATTTATACAATATTTCTTGACTGCAGATAATCACTAAAGGCTGATTCGGTGATGAGTTTCCTGAATGGAGGTACACATCATGCCAAATTCTATGAACAATTGTAGAATGTTTATCTTTTTATGCCATCTATGCCAGACATTGCCTGTGTAAAACGGTGGCTTCTTTCTGTGCATAAATTGCAGACTCCACCTGAAATGTCTATTATTTTATTCTCTAACCTGTAAGTCACAAAAATGTTTTGTGTAAAATATTGCAAGGTACGAAAGGTTCAGTGCTGTGACAAATTCAGGTGACTTTCAAGTGATTTTTTTAAATTTATAATTTCACTTAAATGACGTTTTCTAATGACAAAAAAATAAATAAAAGAAAATGAATACATATTTAAAAAAAATTTGCAAAACACTGATGCCGGGGTGGGTGGGTGGTCAAGGAGGACAAATTTTTTTTCAAGTTATCAGGGGGTACCTACCATGGGTTATATACGATTACAAAACTATTATTGCAGCTGAGCTATGATTTGGCTTGATACAATGTATGACATATTGAATAATGCAAGTTAAAATACATCAATAATTGCAATTATCAAACACTGCACTCTAAGGATAAGTTATCTTGAGGGTGTTCCGTCTGATTAAATTTCTAATATGTTCACCCTGGTGAGATCGGCTGACTAAGAGGAGGAGCAAAGACAATTATGTGAAGTCAGGAACAGTTACAAATTTCAGCTGCAGGAGCAATTCTGTACAACGATGTATCCAGACCTATTACAAAAACACCAATGACTCTAATTGCCAACACAAAAACTACTGAACATTGAACTGCTAATTTATTTCAAACACATCTGAGAACACAGGTGTCAACAAAATCATGTACCAGACCTTCTAGGGCTGGACTTAAAATAAGTAATAAATCCCCTCCCCAATCCAGCCATGCCCCACCCAAACCTTCGTAAAAAAAATCAACAATTTGTATGATATTTTACAAAGCTCTCTGAACTCTGTCAAATACCATATATATTGTTGGTTTCTACATGTCTGAACACATGGAGAGATAACTATAGGTAAAAAGTTAATGATATGACATTCAAGAGTACTAATGAATTACAATGGAACATGCCTTAAGAGACCGATGTCTTTGGAGACCATGTTTTATATGGACATACCTGGACATACCAGCTTTACTCTATATTTGATTTGTTATGGGAGACCATCTGCCTTAAGAGACCACTTTGGTCTGATAAAACGGATGTTCTTTCAAGACCTGTCCTACTGTACAAGGTCAATCACTCAATACTGTATGATAAAATTGGTTATGGTGCAGTATGGTCGGAAGGATGATGCAGAAGCATGTATTTAGTGGGGGTGGGTGGTTCAGATAACCCCGGAAAAAAATTGTAAAACTGGAAAAAAATTACATGGGGTGGGTGGGTCCTCCGACTGGTCAAAAACAAAAAATCGGCATCGGTGTCTGCAAATTTTTTCCTACCCCCCCACCCCTGGTACTTTAAGGTTATTTATTCTCCTCTAACAGCATCATTCAGGGCACAGATTGCAAATTTAGCTAATTGCATCTTGTTCAACAGAGCTCGAGCTCTGTTGAACAAGATGCAATTAGCTAAGTCCTCAATTTTAATGTGGAAAACTGTATGTTAATCATTAAAACAAAATGCTTTCAAGCCACACAAAAAAGAGGAAATCCTCTGAAAAGAGGAAAACTCAAAGGCC
This sequence comes from Pictodentalium vernedei, assembly GCA_031216915.1. Classification (NCBI taxonomy): domain Eukaryota; kingdom Metazoa; phylum Mollusca; class Scaphopoda; order Dentaliida; family Dentaliidae; genus Pictodentalium; species Pictodentalium vernedei. The sequence goes on along the minus strand of CM062292.1, from coordinate 270,928,085 downwards.
CGAGTTTAACTCCAATGGGGCGTATGAAGTTCAACGGGTGTATGAGAATATCATGTGACAGCTAAAATGGGTGTACAGACATTCTATGGTACACTTCGCAAATTTCCCTTTCACCCATCGCCTCAAACATTTTCGTAAGTTATAATAAACATTAAGACTCACAAACAAAATGAGAACAATATTGTTTTATGAGAGTATTCCGAAAACTTAAAATAAAAAATGTGTACATACCCCCACTGTCCAATTTTACTGTCGAGAAGAGGGATTCTGTTGTGTTGTTTCTACACTACAGATCAGTTGTGTTTTCGAGAAACATACAACCTATCTCATTACATAAATTGTCTCTTCAGTGAAACATATTAAAGCACTTGTCCAAGTTTGAATATAGTGTCCCCAAATCTCCAAGACACCACTGTATTGAATAAAAGATTTATAAAGTCAACTTGTGTCCCACAATAATAATGGCACATCATTTCCCAATGTCAAGTCTCCCAAATGTTTGAGTTCAGTTGAAGAGGAATAACTCCAAATCGTTCTTGTACAATAATAAAGAAATATAAGTTTCTTTCAGTTTCTCCAATTATTACTTTTATCAAGGTTTTCCTGACTGGAATACCGTTTGGGGATTTGTACAATAAAACAAAACTCGACACACTGAAGGACCAGAGTAATAAATGCATCACACAGTGTTTCAGCAGGGTATATGGGAATGTAAAACCCTCTTGGGATTTACATTTCCTTTGGCATTCAGCATCAGGAAATACGGATCTCAGAAGGGTAGTACACCCTGCTCAAACACCATGTAACTAGTATTATACCTCACACACAAGACTTATCAATATTTTGTTACATTTTTCTGTCATTTTCATTTAGTTCAGGAATATGTTGTAACCGGAGTGACAATGTTGTGGTGCTTCCATCACACTGCACCATAAACTCTTTTCCTGCTGTAGTTGTATTTTCCTGCGCATTGCAAAACACTGTTACTTTGTAAAAATATACTCATGACCAAGCCTGGAAATGAGCAGACTGTCATCTGCAGAATGAGATCCCCAGAGGGGGAATTTGGTGATGCTACCCTGCACAGCATCACTAACTTTACCCTCTGAAAACCACAATTTCAATCAAGGTCTCAACCCCAAAAAGAAAGAGGTACCCAGAGGATACATTGGCCCACTGTATAGGAAAGCATCAGCAAATTCAACCTCTGGGGACCTCATTCTGCGAATGACAGATTGCTTATTTCCGGCTTGCTCATGGTTCTTGTTTACAAATATACCTTTACAGATACTATTTGGTCTCTTATGGCATATTTCTTGACATCATAAGTGAATGTATGTTTCATCAAATCAAGTCCTGTCTGGTTTAAAGCAGACATGCCTCAATTTCATTGGAAATTGAAGAAAAAACTTAGAAGTATCAATTCACAAGCTTAATACATTAGAGCTCAGTTAATTGAATAGGTACTTTGTCAGTGAAAATTATTCAATTAATTGGAGTATTCAATTAACAGGAATTTGGTTAATTTCCTGTTTTGTAGAGATAGGGAGTGCAGTGGCTCAGTAGTTACGGCATTGAACTTTAAACTGATAGGTCCACGGTTCGATCCCCGTAGGGGTAACTGCATTATGTCCTTGGGCTAGGCACTTAATGCCAAGTGCCCACATGGGGACATGGTAGCGCTGTGTACTGAGGTGTAATGCACGTCGATGGTGCACCCGTCTTCAACCAAAGCTAACCCTGCTTGTGTGAAGTTAGTACACTGGGGAGTCTGACAATTGCACGCCGTTTCTCTCCGGGTACTGCAGCTTTCTCTATCCGTAAAACTGTCTGCCACGAGGTGTGACCCTGGTTGTCGAAAGTGTTGTCAAATTCCAATAAATAAATAAATTCTAGAGATAAACTGAGCATTTATTCTTTTATATCTTGTTGGACAGAGCTCATGGACTCATAGGATAAATTGGCCCATTGTTTGGGACAGCATCAACAAATTCACCCTCTGGGGACCTCAATCTGCAAATGACAGATTTCTTATTTTCAGGCAGGCACAAGATTATTCTGGCCCTAAGGAAATTTCAAACAAAATAACAATTCACTGCTTCATGAAGTTTTGGAAATAAATGTGTTTGATAATTTTTATATTTTTTAGCTCCCGGTGTTCCCATAGAATGCTGGGAATCTTTTTTTTTACCATGAATCAATTTTCCCCTCCCAAGTCATCATTCAGGTGAAATTTTTGTGGAATCGGGCCAGCAGTTGGGAGGAGAAGACTAACACCACCTTTACAATGGATGATGAGTGATCAGTATAGCTCACCCAAACTTTTAATCAGGTGAGCTAAAAAGAGAATAAATGCAGAACATGATGCTTTCCATCAAAGTTTGTATGAAATTAGATTCATGCTGTGAGAAATCCCTTTACATTCTTTTATTCACAGATTAACCGATTGGGGTCCTGCTAAGCTGTGAAATTCTATTCAATTAAATGAAAGTGTCAATGACACTGTAGCTCAACTTGTTAAGACATGTACATGTATAGTATGTGACACAGCAATGACAAACATCTAGGTAATGACCTGATAACAAAGGTGCATATAAAGTATTGTAACGGTCTGTACATAAATACTGACCGTAGCCTGTAACAAATGTATAGGTAAAATATTGTAAAGGTGGGAGATAGTCAGATGCTAAACTAGAAAAAAAATCTTTTGAGTCCCAGAGTGGGTCTGACTGAACCCCAAAATATTTGTTCTCATAGAACACTAAGAACAGTGATAACAAAGGCACCCAAAAACACTTGTTCCTGTCCCAAAGTGATAATAAAGGTACCCAAGAAGTTTCGTGAAGATCGGTTCATAAATACGGCCTCTAGTCTGAGCTGTATAGAAGTTGTGTACAAAACACTGACTGGACCTAATTTCGGTACAAAATGGCCACTGGCAGCCATCTTGAATTTTGGACCGCACCCAGAAACACTCATTCTCATCCCAAGGTGATAACAAAGGTACCCAAGAAGTTTCGTGAAGATCGGTTCACAAATACAGCCTCTAGCCTGAGCTGTATTGACATGTGCACTTACTGTGTGTAAGTTGCACTGAATAAATCAAAAGTTCATCCAATTTGCATAATTTCTGCATGAGAAAAAAAGCCGTATTATATGTGATGTATTCCATGTTACTATACATTCATTCAAAAATGTATTCAAATCAGAACCTTCATATACAAGTTCTGTACCAAAAACCGATTGTACCTAATTTTGGTACAAAATGGCCAATGGCAGCCATCTTGAATTTGAGACCGCACCCAAAAACACTCGTTCTCATGCCAAGGTGATAACAAAGGTACCCAAGAAGTTTCATGAAGATCGGTTCATAAATACAGCCTCCAGCCCTAGCCGTTTTGACATGCGCACATACTGTGTATAAGTAGCACTGAAAAAATCAAAGTTCATCTAATTTGCAGAATTTCTGCACGAGGAAAAAAAACCCATATTATATGTGATGTATTCCATGTTACTAAACATTCATACAAAAATTTATTCAAATCAGAACTTTCATACAGAAGTTCTGTACAAAAAACTGATTGCACTAACTAAAGTACAAAATGGCAGCTGGTGGCCATCTTGAATTTTGGACTGCACCCAAAAACACTCGTTCTTGTCCCACGTTGATAACAAAGGTACACAAGAAGTTTCGTAAAGATCGGTTCATAAATACGGCCTCTAGCCTGAGCCGTATAGAAGTTGTGTACAAAAAACTGATTGGACCCAATTTTGGTACAAAATGGCCACTGGCAGCCATCTTGAATTTTGGATGTACTCAGAAACACTCGTTCTCATCCCAAGGTGATAACAATGGTACCCAAGAAGTTTCCTGAAGATCGGTTCATAAATACAGCCCCTAGCCTGAGCCGTATTGACATGTGCACTTACTGTGTATAAGTAGCACTGAATAAATCAAAGTTCATCTAATTTATATAATTTCTGCACAAGAAAAAAACCTGTATTATATGTGATGTATTCCATGTTACTAAACATTCATACAAAACTTTATTCAAATCAGAACTTTCATACAGCAGTTCTGTACAAAAAACTGATGGCACTGACAAAAGTACAAAATGGCTGCTGGTGGCCATCTTGAATTTCGGACCGCACCCAAAAACACTCGTTCTCGTCTCACGGTGATAACAAAGGTACTCAAGAAGTTTCGTAAAGATCGGTTCATAAATATGGCCTCTAGCCCGAGCCTTATTGAATTGTTGACGGACAGATGGACGACAGGCCATGGCATAACCTCAAATTTGACATACGTCAAAGTTGAGCTAAAAATGTTCAGAAGATTCAATTCAATTTGATTCGATCTGCACTGATTTGGAAAATTTGAATCGTGAATTTCTCAAAATCATAGCAAGTGTCTACTCTTGAACTGTTCTCCTATCATCGGGTCTCCAGTACAGGAGACCTGATGATAGAAGAAAAGTTCAAAGAGGCTCCGCATCTGAAGCTACTTCGATCCTGTCCTGGGCTATTCTGCATTTTTGAATGAATTGCCAAAAAACTCAGATGAGATGCAGTTAAAGTTTTCGTTGTTAAGCATTGTTTATTTATACTCCCACCCTCCCAGCTGGCGGCAGTGGAGACACTTTTTCATATGTGACCAATGGGCATTCCAGCAATCGAGTTGTAAAGAGATCTTTGTTGTTAACTGGTAAAGTGCTGAGTTTTTTCTGACAACAAATCAAAGCTCATCATATACTGCTCTATCACATTCAATTGGATAGTGCCTTATAGGCACTATCCAATTAAATGTCAGAGAGCAAGGTATTGTATAAAAAATCTGATTCATATCAGGGACAATAAAGGCTTCCTCAGGCAGAATGCAACTACAGACAGTTATTGCCTGTCACTTTTAGTAAAGCCCAAAATAGGGCTTCCAGCACTCTACCAGTTAAGCATTGTTTATTTATACTCCCACCCTCAGAGCTGGTGGCAGTGGAGACACTTGTTTTAATCAGAGCTTTAATGGATTACTCAGTGGCATAGGAAGAATTTCGAACTTCGAGGTATAATCACCGAAGGCCATCTACACAACGACATATATTAGTGGTGGCCCAGGTACCTTGGCAGGAGTGTAGGAATATAATACACACAGCTAGCATTAGGACTAAGCACATACATAGAGCAGCACTTCTTAAGAATGGAGTCCAAATATGGGTGTCTAGCAATCAACCAGTTGAAAATCCCGATTCTTGAGGAGTTTCAAGTACTTGTGGCAAAAGTTGAAAATTTATTTGTTTCAGTGCCACAATCACTGACATCAAATACAACTGGACTGCTGGAACATCAGCGAACAAGTGCACCGCCAGGTGGTGGATCAATATGCGGCTGCTTATGAAGAAATTGCGCTTGTGAAGAAATTTTTAGCTGAACAAAAGGTCAATAATTCCTTCAAAAATAATTGTACATTCCTAGCTTATGACCCATTAAAGATGAATATATTGTTTTCATGTTATTGCTTGGAGAATCAAAAGTCACCAAAACTCCCAGATGGTTGCCATGGATGCCATATTGGACATGCCAGAATGCGGATTATCAAAAGAAACCATCCTCTAGTCATGATTAATCAACCATAAAAAAACAGTATCTGTTGGATGTATTGTTTTCAAGTTATCGCGTGGACAAACAAAAGTTAACAGACGGACGGACGGACAGACATTGTTGCTGGTTATCGTAAGGAACCGTCCTCTAGACATGAGTAATCAAACATAAAAAACAGTATCTGTTGAATTATCACATGGACAATCAAAAGTCCCTGAAAATCCAAGATGGCTGTCATGGTGGCCATATTGGATATGGCAGAATGCTGGTTATCGAAAGGAACCATCCTCTAGTCATGCTTAATTAACCATAAAAAAACAGTATCTGTTGGATCTATAGTTTTCAAGTTATCACGTGGACAATCAAAGTCCCTGAAAATCCAAGATGGCTGCCATGGTGGCCATATTGGATATACCAGAATGCTGGTTATCGAAAGGAACCGTCCTCTAGTCATGACTAATCAACCATAAAGAAACAGTATCTGTTGGATGTATTGTTTTCAAGTTATCGCGTGGACAAACAAAAGTTAACAGATGGATGGACGGATGTCCAGGCAGGCAGACAGACAGACATCGCCATACCATAATACGGCCCGCTCATATGAGCGGCCGTATAAAAACATTGCCACTCAAATTCCCTACACCCCCCACTCCTCCCAAACAGGATGGCATCAATCAATGCGATAATTCTTCCCAATCCATAACATTTAATGATGTGAAAGCTAAACAGCTTTCACATCATCAAACATCATGGCATTTACCTTGCATGAAAATTAATAACACTGTATCATTTTGTCTTGTGTCCTTGGGCAAGGCACTTTACCCCAACTGTCCACATGGGGGCACGATGACACCGTGTACTAAGGCATACTGTACGTCAATGGTGCACATGCCTTCAACCAATTTAACCCTGCTTATGCTGCAGTGCAGAGTTACGATGTTGTAGAGCTGGCAGCTGCTTGTCGTTGCTTATTGGTTCTCTCTGGGTACTCCGGATTCCTCCACCTGTAAAACTGTCATTGACATGATATGAACTTGGCTGTTAAAGAGTCATTAAACCATAATAAATAAATAATAAATAAATAAGTCATTTTATCAATATAACTAAAATATGTTGTAAATATTCAATTTGCATTGACCCGAAAAATGTGCACATTATCAATATATTCATTTTTGGAGACATCGAAGTATATTCTTTAATAAAAAGCGATTGTAAATTGCGAGGCAGTCAGGAACTAAAAACCTGTGGAACATTTTGCTGTTGACCATTGTATATTTATAAAAATTCCCCCCTCCCCCAAGAAGGCGGTAGTAGAGACGCTTTTCTATATGTGACCAATGAGCATTCCAGCCATCCAAATATATAGAGATAAGTAGCCATAAGGCATTCCAAAATGGAGAAATAAACTATGTATATCTTTACTTGTGCTAATGATATGATATTAAGCTATTAAGTTACACATTGCTGGAAAGGTCTTTCTGAGATCTTTCCAACAGTGTGTCACATAACAGCATTATGGAAGCAGTTAAATACATACAAAGGCCTGACAGTAAGTTTAAATTTTTTAAGACATACCAGGTTGAAAAGCCTCTGCTAATAAAAATAAGGTTTTAAAAACCCTAACAGCAAGGTAATATCATGCTAGAGGTTTCTGAGAGGAGGAACCCAGAGTACTAGGAAAGAAATAGCAAGTAACTCTCAGAGTTTTCATCAAAGCTTAAATTTGATATGCATTGGTCGAAAGCACTTTTACAACTGGACATATGCCTCAGTACACAATGGAACTGTGCACCTACATGAGCAATTAACAAGTAGGTTTGATGTCTTTTAAGAGTTTGCATGAGACAGTTTCCCATTCTTTGGAATTCAAGGGGAGCCCTGTAATAAAACACCTGAAAATGGATTTCAAACACTTTCCTCAGAATTTCAATACATATAGTATTAACTGAAGATGAAAATAAGACAGTCAATGAACTGACTTGGGTATTTTTCCTGTCCCTGTACTCGATGCAAGTTGTATTCTGTATTTATACCATGATTAAACTTAAATTATGTGAATGAAGCTGATATTTCTAAAGAAAAATATCACCTTCGGCAATCTGATAACTTTCTTGCTTGACATTGTTTTGTATCAAAGCATTTAAGTCATGTTGTGACATCACACAGATGCAAAATGTTCAATTAGATTCGTTTTCACATGACGTTCTTTTGCATTATTCAGATTCCATGCATCATGTATCTAGCACATTTCCTAATGTCTGTATTGTATCAAGTAATGTTGAATATGCCCAGAAATTGTGGTTTTATGTGTAAAAGGTTAAAATCCATCATCACTTTCCACAGGCTGGGCAGGTGGGGATGGGGAGCGATCTTCCAAGTCCAGTGACTCCAGATCTCCATCAAGCCTGATCAGTTCTCCTCGTTCACTAACATACGACTGTTCGAAACTATCCATGCTGTAGTGGACATCCCCTAAACGTGATTGACGACCATCTTGGTCCTCATCTGGCATTTGTTCAGTGTTATCATCAATAACTTTTTTAGTTTTCTTTGTAACAGAATCTTTTCCCTTTGTCTTACTTTTCCTGAAATCTAATAACTTTTCCTTTCCAGCTTTATCTTCAGATTTTTCATCCACAGAATTGTTGCTCTCTTGAGTTTGATTTACAGTGATATTGGGATCACCAAGATGCTGAAACACGCCACTTGTGTCTTGCAAAAGTTTTTCATATAAATCATCAGGTTTACTCTGCTGTATTTCATACTCAGTATTTACATGTGAAGACATGGTTGGATCATTTACAGAAGGATACCCTTGTGGAGCAACCTCATCTTTACCTTCTGTCATCTGAATGACTCCCTGATCCACATTATCTTGATACACAAGAGGTTGAGATTTTGATACCTGGGTTGTATAGATGTCACCATAGTAGGTGTTCTTTTGAGAAGTTGGTGCTCTAGTTATTTTAGACGGTTGAGCAGGTTTATTTTTCACCTTGTTATTTTGTTTATCCATAAAGCTTCCATTTGTAAATGAAGTATTGAACGGAATGTTAGGTTTATCCAATCCAGCCATTGTTATCAACTGACCTAACCTGAAATATAAACAGAAGATATTATTAATAATGAGTATGTGATAAGTGTTTATGTTTTGGGGAGATTTAACTGGTTGAGTGCTAGAAGCCTATATTTGGGCTTTACTCTAAAGTGCAGGCTTCAAATTCTGTGGATGTCCTTCATATTATCTTTGAATCTAAATTATTTGATCTGTATGGATTTTCCTTATTACAATTTGCGGGAGAGGGCCTGTAGGCACTTCCCATAAACTGTAACAAGGCAAAGACATGTGAACAAATTTTGATGACTAAAAATAATTTAGCACTCTACCAGTTAATATTATTATATTAACACTTTGACGGGCCACTGATTTGTTGTGGTTCTCACGCGAGAAGGCCTTGGTTACCCCTGTGCTCCCAACTGCTTCCTTATTCCCATGCTTCTTCTCTCCTCCCAACACTTGGAGACGAACTGTTTGATGACATCCTTACCCCATTCTTCCCAATCTCTCTGATTAGCATATTAATCCTCTCCTTTGAGTCACTCACTAACCACATGTCCTTCATTCACCCATCCCACTTCCCCATTATTCTCCCAGTGAATCTTATTGTTTTAGACTAGTATTTTGGGCATTCTAGAAGAAAGTGTTCCAGGGTCTCCACTACGCCTATATTTCACATCTGGCACTCTTTTTCCCAATTTTTCCCCTCAGCTCCAGAGACTGTGACCTCAGCTTGAACAGCAATGACCCCCTCAAAGGTGCCATCAAGGTACTCATCAAAACCAGGTTTCTCTTTATCACACAGGTCACCCAAAGACCTCTTTGATTTGACCCCCTCTCAATAATTAAGGTTACCATCCTCCATGACTCTTTCTCTGACAATTTTTTTACCCTGAGTTGCCCCTACGTCTAGGTCCGAGATCTCCAATGAGTAGTTCTCTATTAACTCCCTCACTTGGACCATCCACAATGTCTTGGTATTAGAGTTGAAAATACTCTGGAACATTACTTTACACCATCGTCTGTCGGGGAGTTTTACCAAATAATTAAGAAAACCGAGTTTCAATAAGTCTATCCTGTCCTTGATCTTCATCCACCCAAGCTCACCCCTGATTGCTTCTAGTGCTGTGGCATTACTCGGCCCTGTTATCCATCGGCCTGCGTCATTCGGCAGGGTTTACAAGCTTTTACAGTCATTTGGTTTAGGGGTACCACTTCCATACCATACGTTATACTCAGCAGATCCACCATTTCCCAAATTGTTTTCCCCACGAAAACCTTATTGAAACTGTTTCTCCCTATAAGTTTCATTTGCTTAAGGATTTGCCTCCCCTTCAGAATCAATTTATTTGTGTGGTTTCGGTAGATGCCTCTTCCTGTGATGTTTATATTTACCTCCAGATACTCTAGTTACCTGTCTCTCCTACACTAAGAAGTCTGCTGCTACCTTCTGGAATACAGAGTGTACCTTCGAGTAAGATCCACTTTATGGCACATGGGTATAACTTTGCTTTTGCTTTCATTTAGTTCGAGTCTCCATTTGTTCCCATATTTCCCAACAATTCCCAGCATTTTTGCTAGTTTTTGTCTCTATAGGCACTCGTTTTGTTGTTATGTTACCCAGGCTAAGTTCACTGTGTACATCTTTATATAATGCTTTCAGAATTCCAACAAACTCACCTCCAAAGCTCAAGCTTTCACCACATACCCTCCCTCCATACTCTATCGTATGCCTTTTTAACATCCAAAACGGCCATAAATATCTTTTTCTTTTTTGCTTTCGCAGATTCTATCATTTGGGATAGCATGAAAAGATGGTCAGTGACTCTCCTTCCCTTCCTGAAGCCATTCAGAATCTCTCCCAAAAAACCCCTTCTCCTCAATCGCCTCCTGTAATCTCCCATACAGGACTTTACAGAAAACTTTTCCAATGTTGCTACTGACAGAGAACTAAAAAATTGCATTTTTGTCTCAAAAACATTGCTTTTGACTCCTCATTGAAATGAGGTCAACAAACCCATTCCAATGAGGGGTAATAAGCTATGTTTTAGACATAAAGTCTGTGAATAGCACTGATGGTTATGACCAGTATGTAAGGTAAAGGGTTAAAGCATGCTTAAAACTTTTTAATTCTTTCTGAATTGTTTTCAATCAATAAAACATTCAATAGCACACTAAAATTATTTTTTGATCAATATTGGAATTCACCCCACTTCAGAAACAGTACACTGATGCTTGATGCAATAATTACACTCACCTCAAAGGATGTTTAATCAATTAAACATAATCAGTTAATAACATTTATTACTTCTGCAGTGTGGGTATGCAATTGATTGAAACCTACTCTATCAGCAAAATGATGCTTTAGACTGATGTGCAATGAGTGTGATTTACAAGCAAGTTGCTAAGAATTTTATCAATGAGCAATAATTTATTACTGTGTTTACAGGGGTAGAAGTTTAAAGAATTTTCAAATGTCTCATGCATCACCATGTTCATTACATATGATAATGCCAACTAATTGTTGGTTCTTAAGAAATCCTTATGACATTAACAGTCAATCTAGCGACATTTTGTTCACTGGGGTGTAATATCTGCATGCACAGTGGATCTCTAAATTGTATAACCTTAGGGAATAATTTGTTCTGAAAAATTTTAATAGCTGTTGTGCAACCCATGGCCAGAATTGATTACCACTTACAGGAAATAAATTGATTAGCAGTTTTCAGGATCATGGTCCTAGGTTTGTACAGATGTATGACAGAAGTTCCAATTCAAGCATTATTTAACTGGTTGAGTGCGAGAAGCCATTATCAGGACTTTCCAAAAAAAAAATGAGAGTACCAGAGCAAAAGCCAACACTTTCCTGGTTCATGTTTCATATTCAGTCAAATGTAAATAATATTTTAACATAAATTTGTTTTATCACAAATTATTGGGGAGAGGACTCTCCAATAATTTGTAATAAAACAAATATTGAATAATAAATTCTGACCACCAAAAATAATCTAGCCCTCAATCAAGTACTTTTCAAGGAATATGTCAATGATTTTCCAGGACTACTCTGCACTCCTAATGTTAGTCATCCATTACACTGTGTCGTTTTTAAATATTATTACACAAAATTAGCCTGTCATCCTCTTCAAGTTCGGCCATTTAAACAATCTTAAATTTGTGTGGAAGCATACTTAAACAGAAGTTATCATGACATATCTCCAGTTTGCAAAGAGGAGGATTCTGCTCCGTAAACTCTTCTGGGGAACCCATAAGAAGGAAGTGCTTGGATTGTTAAATTGCAGTCATACTGATTTTATGTTACTACATTTTTGTTGGGTGGGTTATCATAGCAAGACATGAGAACCCAAAACAAATAATTCAGGGAACTTGTGTGTGTGCACAACGTCAGAGTAATCCATGCATTTTTAAATGTAAACTGTAAGACTGGCTGAAGGAAGAATGTTGATACACAAATACAGTATGTTCAGAGTTTATTATTGTAAATGGTAACCTTTTTCACAGAAATAAATGCTAATCAATAGCTCTTATCTAAAGATCTCGCCTAATCAGCACACCAAGTTCAAAAACAATCCTATGATAAATGTGGCCTGTAGGACATCTCAAAGAAGAATGCTGATGCACAAATGCAATAAATTCAAAGATTGTTGCTAACCGCAACAGTTTTTGATGGAAATGAAAAGAAAATCGATAGCTCCTATCTTTATCACCCTGCATAAGCATACAAAGTTTCAAAACAACCTGATAATGAATGTGCCCTCTGAGGCATGCCAAAGGAAGAAGTTAATGCACAAATGCTCTAAATTTGTAAGTCATTACTTGTGACAATGTTTTTTTCTCTTTTTTTATGGAAACTCATAAATATATCCTGCAGAGAGTACAAAAGGGATAAGTTGCTGCACAAATGCAGTAAGTTCAAAGGCTGGTTCTAACGACAATATTTTTTTATGGAAATGAAAAATGAAAGTGTCAGTGACACAGCAGCTCAACTTGACAAACTTGAACTTGGTAAGTTATAAGTGAAATGGCAAAATTGAAGATCATTGGTACCAACGTTATTTGGTGAAATTTCAACATAACAGCATTGTGTGTGCACAACATCAAGAGTAATCCTTGAATTTATAAATGTAAACTGTAAGACTGGATAAAGGAAGAATGTTGATACACAAATGCAGTAAGTTCAGAGGTTACTGTAAATGGCAACTTTTTCCACAGGAATGAATGCTAATCAATAGCTCTTATCTAAAGGTCTCACCCAATGAGCACACTAAGTTAAAAAAAAAATCCTGATAAATGTGGACTGTAGGCCATGTCAAAGAGGAATGTTGATGCACAAATGCAATAAATTAAAAGACTGTTGCTAACAGCAACAGTTTTGATGGAAATGAAAAGAAAATCGATAGCTCCTATCTTTGTCATCTTGCATAAGCATACAAAGTTTCAAAACAACCTGATAATGAATGCACCCTCTGAGGCATGCCAAATGAAGATGTTAATGCACAAATGCACTAAGTTTGAATGTCATTGCTTGTGGCAATGTTTTTCTCTCTTTTTTATGGAAATTCATAAATATACCCTGCAGAGAGTGCAAAAGGGATAAGTCTTTACACAAATGCATTAAGTTCAAAGACTGGTGAAAACGACAATAATTTTTTAAAGGAAATGAAAAGAAATGCGACCTGTGAGGTGTGCCGAAGGAAATTGTGGACCTACGTACTAACGTACGTACATACATACGCCGTTGAATGAGAAGTGATGGCAATAGCTCAGCTTGACTTTGTCAAGTTGAGCTAATAAATGTGCCCTGTAGGGTGTGCAAAGGGAAATATTGAGGTCTGACTAAACTAAGTTCTAAGAACGTTGGCAGCGGCAACATTTTTCGACGGAAATTGAAGAAAATCGATAGCTCCCATCTACAGGTCTTCCCAAACAAGCATAGCAGGTTTCAAAGCAATCTGATCATAAATGTGCCCTGTAGGGTGTGCCAAAGGGAAATATTGAGGTCTGACTAAACTAAGTTCCAAGAACGTTGGCCGTGGCAACATTTTTTGATGGAAATGGAAGAAAATCAATAGCTCCCATCTAGTGGTCACCCCAAACAGGCATACCAGGTTTCAAAGCAATACAATCATGAATGTGCCCTGTAGGGTGTGCCAAATGGAAATATTGAGGTCTTCTGACTAAACTAAGTTCTAACAACGTTGGCCACGGCAACATTTTTGACGGGAATTGAAGAAAATCGATAGCTCCCATCTAAAGCTCTCCCCAAACAAGCATACCAGGTCTCAAAGCAATCCGATCATAAATGTGCCAAAGGGAAATATTGAGGTCTGATTAAACTAAGTTCTAAGAACGTTGCCAGCAGCAACATTTTTTGACGGAAATTGAAGAAAATCGATAGCTCCCATCTAGAGGTCACCCCAAACAAGCATACAAGTTTCAAAGCGATCTGATCATAAATGCGACCTGTGAGGTGTGCCAAAGGAAATTGTTGACGTACGTATGTACGGCTGGATGTACGTATGTATGTACGTATGCCAACGGCCGAGAAGTGATGGCAATAGCTCAGCTTGACTTTGTCAAGTTGAACTAAAAATGGTGGTAATTGTTGAGTACAAAATCCACCACCCTTTTCTTCATGAACCTAGACCACCACCCACTCCTCCAGGTCACCTCTCACGAAAAGTCACAAAACAAATAAATACCCTTACCAGCAATTGGCAATAATAAAGGTTACCGTAATTCTCTTTTACGTAACTTGTGAAATCTGATCAAGTTTTTTCATTACATTAAATGGTGGTGTTTCTTTACATGCACCGATTTCAGAGAGGAAACAATTTGACTTCGGGAGTTGACATTTTTCTCATCGTCTGTGAAGCATTATTTATTTTATTTCCACACCAGTTTAAATTCCATTCGGTACTTTCCAGGAATAGATGTCCCAACTGTGAATGAGCACAACAGAATGAAATGCAGTGATGGTGCCTATTCGAAAAAATGTCTGTTGTGTATTGATTTTCTGTCCAAAATTTTTAAAACCTCACGGAAGCAATGCGAATTATTGTGTAACCTATTTTTTTTAACTGCTTTTCTCTGCATGTGGATCATGCATTGATTGACAAATTAAATGAGAAAAACAAGTCAATATTTGAAATAAAATAATATATATAAATTGTTCAATTTCTTTTTTGTATATTTATGCATCAGGACTCAGGAGATTTTAAAGACTTTTTGAGTAAGGCACCTATTTTCGCACTGACCCGAGTAAATAAGACAACAAAGCTTAGATTGAACTGGACAAAACCAAATGAAAGTGTCAGTGACACTGTAGCTTATCTTGTGTGTTGTGTTTGATGAAAAGGATTATGAAATAAGACAAGAATTGTGATAATTGGGAATATGTTCATTTCTGTTCCCTGCATGCTATGCTTTTGATAAAAATAACATGAGGTGTACACTGTACTAAAAAGCTGAGGGGTGGGTTAATATGACCTCACAGTTAATGTATGTGGCCCTCACAGTTAACGTATATCAACGAAAGTTAACAAGTTACAGTGAAATTATTCCAAAACGAGTCATCCTATCAAGTTACATTGAAATCCCTTCATAAATATGGCCTGTAGACTGTGCTAAAGTTTTTCGGGCTTTGGGCCTCTGTAGCCGTCAGTTTCCCAATTGCGTCCAAAGGGGACGTTCTCATCTAGACATTATATGAAGTAAACCTACCAAGTTACAATGAAATCCCTTCATAAATATGACCTGAAGACTGCGCTAAAGGTTTTTGGGCTTTGGGCTCAGGCAGCCATCATGGTTGAATGATCGCAACCAAAAAGGGGACATTCTCATCTGGGCATCATCTGGAGTGATCCCACTAAGTTACAATGAAATCCCTTCATAAATATGACCTGTAGACTGTGCTCAAGGTTTTCGGGCTTTGGGTCCCTGAAGCCGTCACAGTTGACCAATCACGACCAAAAGGGAATGTCATCATCTAGGCATTATATGGAGTCAAACTAACAAATTACAATGAAATCCTTCCATAAATATGACCTATAGACTATGCTAAAGGTTTTGGGCCCGGGCAGCCATCAAGGCTGAATTATTGCGACCAAAAGGGGACATTCTCATCTAGACATTATTTGGAGTCATCCTACCAAGCTACAATGAAATCCCTTCATAATTATGACCTGTAGACTGTTCTAACAGTTTTCTGCCTCTTTTCCCCTGTAGTTGTCACAGTTGCCCAATCATGTCCAAAAGGGGATGTTCTCATCTAGACATTATATGAAGTCAAACCTACCAAGTTACAATGAAATCCCTTCATAAATATGACCTGTAGGCTGTGCTAAAGGTTTTTGGGCTTTGGGCTCGGGCAGCCATAACGGTTGAATGATCGCAACCAAAAGGGGACATTCTCATATGGGCATCATCTGGAGTGATCCTACAAAGTTACAATGAAATCCCTTCATAAATATGACCTGTAGACTGTGCTAAAGATTTTTGGGCTTCAGGCACCTGTAGCCATCACAGTTGACCAATCACGACCAAAGGGGATGTCATCATCTAGGCATTATATGGAGTCAACCTAACAAGTTACAATGAAATCCTTCCATAAATACGCCCTATAGACTATGCTAAAGGTCTTTGGGCTCAGGCAGCCATTAGGGCTGAATGATCGCGACCAAAAGGGGATGTTCTCATCTAGACATTATTTGGAGTCATCCTACTAAGCTACAATGAAATCCCTTCATAATTATGACCTGTTATTTATTATTTATTTATTTATTGATGTTTAAGGTCACATATTTATGCACAATGGCTAATCATGACCGCGACAGTTTTATGGGTGGAGGAAGCCGGAGTACCCAGAGAGAACCACCGGGCAACGGCAAGCAACTGTCAGCTCCCCAACATACTAACTCCACACAAGCAGAGTTAGCATTGGTTGAAGACAAGTGCACCATCGACATGCAGTACGAGTTAGTGCACAATGCCACTGTGCCCCCACGTGGGCAATGGAGATGAAGTATCTTGCCCAAGGACACAACGCGGTTGCCGCAGGTGGGATTCGAACCGAGGACCTCTCGGCTTGCAGCATGCACCTCTACCTACTGAGCCACTGCACTCCCAATTATTAGATGTGAGTCTTCCATGGAAGACGTGTGTTGCCTGCACTATATTTTAATATTTCAGACAGAATTTTAAGTGGATAAGGGGCATAACTCTGGAAAAAATACAGCGGATCAAAAAATAAAATTGGAGGTGCACAATGCCATTATGTGATAAAGAATCACTGAATGTTTCATCAAAATTCATTCATAGGTTAAAGAGGAGTGGCGGATAAGAGAAAGTGTGACGCGGACGACGACGCGGACAATGCAAGGCGACAAAAGTAATCCCTATATGTCGCTCCCCACTTCGTGGTGCGGCGACACGACCTGTAGACTGTTCTAAAGGTTTTCGGGCTTCGGGCCCCTGTAGCCATCGCAGTTGCCCAATCGTGTCCAAAAGGGGAAGTTCTCATCTAGACATTATATGAAGTCAACCTACCAAGTTACACTGAAATCCCTTCATAAATATGACCTGTAGACTGTGCTAAAGGTTTTCGGGCTTCGGGCTCGGGCAGCCATCATGGCTAAATGATCGCAACCAAAGGGGACAATCTCATCTGAGTATCATCTGGAGTGATCCTACGAAGTTATAATGAAATCCCTTCATAAATATGACCTGCAGACTGTGCTCAAGGTTTTCGGGCTTCGTGCACCTGTAGCCATCACAGATGACCAATCACGACCAAAAGGGGATGTCATCATCTAGGCATTATATGGAGTCAACCTAACAGGTTACAATGAAATCCTTCCATAAATATGACCTTTTGCCTATGCTAAAAGTTTTTTGGCTCGGGCACCCATGAAGGCTGAATGATCGAGATCAAAATGGGACGTTCTCATCTAGACATTATTTGGAGTCATCCTATGAAGTTACAATGAAATCCCTTCATAAATATGACCTGTAGACTGTGCTAAAGGTTTTTGGGCTTCGGGCCCCTGTAGCCGTCACTGTTGCCCAATCACATCCAAAAGGGGACTTTCTCATCTAGACATTTTATGAAGTCAACCCACCAAGTTACAATGAAATTCCTCAATAAATATGACCCGTAGAGTGTGCTAAAGGTTTTCGGGTTTTGGGCTCGGGCAGTCGTCATGGCTGGCAGATCACGCCCGAGTGGGGAAATTCTCATCTAGACATCATAAGGAGTCATCCTACCAAGTTGCAATGAAATCCCTCCATATTAAACATGACCTGCAGACTGTGCTAAAAGTGTTTTGGTTTCGGGCTTGGGCAGCCATCACAGTTGACAGATCATGCACAAAAGGGAACGCTCTCATCTAGGCATTATACAGAGGCATCCTACCAAGTTACAATGAAATCCCTTCATAAATACGACCTGTAGACTGTGCTAATGGTTTTCGGGTTTTGTGCTCGGGCAGCCATACCGGTAGACCTATCGCGACCAAAAGTGGACGTTCTCATCTAGACATGACCCCAAACCTGCATATGAAATTTCGTGACGATCACACAAGAACTGCGGGGTGTAGCCCGTGCTAAAGGAAAATGTGAACAGACTCACAGACTAACAGACTTCTGCACGCGTGATGGCAAAAACTTATCTTGACTTTGTCAAGTAAAGCTAATAAAAATATGGACGCAAGTGAAAAACATATAATAAAGGCTCTTTTAAGTAAATGTATTTCACTTGCATCCTTATTTTTGTATATTTTACTGCTTATAATAAAGCTTTGAAGGACTGTGATTTGTTACTGAACATTGGGTATAGAAAACAATTTTTGATCACCAAACCATTTGCAATACCTTCTATGCAAATTTGACCTGTTAATTGCATATAGGTTATGGATAAACATAAGTATATAGTCAGGATCTACACATCTCTCCGAATCAATCATCTTTGCAATGCCCCTGATAACAATGTACACATATTCATATTAATTCAAAAACCTAATATAATGACCAGCTATCCAAAGCCTCGACTACCAGAAACCTCCTTTGGGGATCAAAGGTTGTGATGCTGAAAAAAGTGTGTCAGAACCCGCAGGCCTTTTGGTGAAAAAATGGATTTGGTGATGGTCCTCTCAAGCTGAAAAATAGTCAATATATATCAGGCTGGTAAACTCACCCAGATTCTCGGAGGAGGTCAAGAAATTCATGGAACTGTTTGAAAGATGCCTCTATACTTTCTAATACACTGTCATCATTCAATATGCCACCTGCATTTGTTCGCAAACTTTCATTTTCCTGATGAAGTCGCTTGTTTTCTAAGGTCAACTGAAATATATTAAAGAATTGTCAACCTTCATTCGGATACATGTATTAGTCAACATCATCAACAGGCATACAACAAAGATATATCAGATATATGGCTTTCATCATTAGGCAGGTATTAACTGGTTGACTGCCAAAAGCAACTATCAGGGACTTAAAAAAAATAAGAGTACTGGAGCAAAAGCCAATATATTCCTTGTTCATGTTTCTTACTCAGTCAAACACAAATAATATTTTGTTTATGAGGAGCCAAGACTAATACCGTGTCTGGACCTGCATCGCTGCATGTAATTGATTGCAGAGATGAACAGACTTATTGCCCAGTATCGGCAAACAGGAAGTGGCTGCACGGTAGATCTGAAAATTAGATACACGATACAGCTCATCATTATGAAGCAGCAGACCAAATATAAAATCATTCCCTTTCATAGAAGCCAAGAAAACTTTGACGGAAGAAGTGTTTCGGATGGACGGACAGAGTCGAGCGGTTACTAGACCTGCTCTGCCGCTGGCGACGCAGGTAAAAATAATCAGCCCTCAATCAGGTAAACAGCTCAAGATAGGTAGTATTTTTGGATCTTCATCACGTGCACTCGAAGATGTACAAGGCAGCTGGTCTTACTAATCTTGCATAAGATGGTATATCTGATATGACACCATATTCACTTGCCCACCAATTTTTTTGGCTTGGTTTGAGATTCCATGCTTTATTTCTTATACACCAGAGGAAAAACTGCCAAAAGTTAACAACTCTGGTCCACAGAAAGGAATTTTTCATTTGAGACATCCAAAAAGAAAAGAAAATCAAAAGCAACTGTATCATTACTTCATCTGAAAAACAGAAATGAGAACAATGTGTGAAGGTTTTTGCCATTGAACATTGTACTATATTTGATTGTATATTTCTACTGATACACAAACAGTATTAGCTTTTCTCTACTTCAATAATTTCTATAAAATCAGCTTTATAATTCTTTAGCAAACAAAGACTTTCAAAAACCATTTAAACCTCTGTTTTGTTTAGTTTAGTTTAAGCTTGATTATGATGCAGTGAAACCCATCTGTTAATTGAATAGCAATGCCAGAGAAAAATAATTTAATAACAGAAATATGGCTACATTCCCATTTTCTACTAATAAACTGAGCATTATTTATTCTATTATATCTTATTTGACAGAGCTTATGAATCTCTGTTAAACAATATATACAAGACTAAATGCTTATATTGAATGAACAGAGGCAGATTAGGTCTATAAACTTCGAGAACTAATCACTCCCAGAGTAATTCTCTGATAGACCACAATATTATTTAGATTAAAGGAGTTTACACAAAAACATATATTAGTCAATATAAGATTTGGACAAAATTTCAGTTGACAAAAACACAAAAAATAAAATGCACAACAAATACGTTTTTTTAAATTTTTTACTAAAACGAACATTAACTGAAATAAAAACAGAAGGGATGGAGCCTAATGATCCTTTCATCACCACCATATGCCATCTTTAAGTTTACTGCTTGCACAGAATGTTCACACTGTAACTTATGCGTATATAGAATAGTTTTACCATTCGGCTTAACCAACTAAAACAATTCTATGTAAATATTAAGTGTTTGGTCCTTGACCAAAATTTGAACACAAAAATAGGGGCAAACCTGATCTTTCTCAACATATAAATTTACCTCAGAAGGAAATATTTCACCGGTAAGATAATGGTCAGTTCTACTAGATTGTATCATTACAGCACATTGAACTATGTAATTAAATAGGATATGCTGAATGCAATAAATATAACTTAAAAGGTCAGGTATATTCTTTCATCAGCTATTCCTAAAAATAGGCCGATTAAATCATCAGATGTGTACCCATACGCACAACTAGTAGAAGGCTGTATGATGTGGAGGGCCACCCCGGATGCCGACATTATGTACACCATACATGGTATGGGTACAAATAGAAATGGATTGGAGAAGTGTCTAATTTCATGGATAAAGGGTTAATATCTCCGGATCAAATTATTAGATTTACATAAACAAGTGTTTGACCACTGAGGTGGTATTAGTCCCCTACGGCGCTTTTGTCACATAAAACATGATCGCAGTCAGCAGGAGTATCAGACTGGGGGGAGGGGGCAGTTTTGTTAAAATAATTGGGGACGGTTCGGCTTGGGGACAATTCAGGTTTCATGACAACAGTCAACAGGAGTGTCAGACCTGGGGGGTGGTTTGGGTAAAATGCAGGTTATCAAACAGGATTTCAAATGTGAATGGAATCTAAAAACTGAGAATTGAGAGAAGTGTAGCTTGAACCATGTTGGAGGGAGGCGTGGTAACATAAAAATAGAGAAAAAAAAGCTTAAAAAAACACAGCAAAAATGGCTGCCATTCCGCCATCTTGGATTTTGAAAAAAAAATATTAGGCGTGCATCATCCCTTCAGAACCATTTATGCACATACCAAATATGAAAGGTGTAGCTTAAAGCATGTTGGAGGGAGAGGTGGTAACATAAAAACAGACAGACAGACAGACAGATGAACAGACAGACAGACAGATCTTAGATTTTGAAAAAAAAATATTGAGCGTGCATAATCCCCTCACAACCCTTTATCCATGTACCATATATGAAAGGTATAGCTTGAACCATGTTGGAGGGAGGGGTGGTAACATAAAATAGAGAAAAAAGCTTAAAAAACATAAAAATGGCTGCCACAGCGCCATCTTGAATTTTGAAAAAAAAAAATTGAACGTGCATCGTCCCATCACAACCCTCTATCCATGTGCCAAATATGAAAAGTGTAGCTTGAACCATGTTGGAGTGAGGGTTGGTAACATAGAATAGAGAAAAAAGCTTAAAGAAACATAACAAAAATGGTCGCCATGCCGCCATCTTGGATTTTGAAAAAAAAATATTGAACGTGCATCATCCCCTTCCAACCCTCGATCCATGTGCAAAATATGCAAAGTGTAGCTTGAACCATGTTGGAGGGAAGGGTGGTAACATGAAAATAGAGAAGAAAGCTTAAAAAAAACACAACAAAAATGGCCGCCATTCTGCCATCTTCGATTTTGAAACAAAGATTTTGAGCGTGCATCATCCCCTCAGAACCATTTATCCATGTATCAAATATGAAAGGTGTAGCTTAAAGCATGTTGGAGGGAGAGGTGGTAACATAAAAACAGAGAGACAGACGGACGAACGGACGGACAGGCAGACGGAGTGCAATCCCATAGGCCCCTTACAGTTCCTGTAGGGGACTAAAAACTATACAGCACAGCACATCAGTAACCTGAATCCATATATAAAGTAACCTGATAATCGGATTAATATTTTTTGAGTCATCACATGCCGAAGAAATGGATTGGAGGAGTTCACAATTTGAAGGATAAAGGGTTAATATCACAGGATCAAATTATCAGATTTACACCAAAAACCATACAGCTCGGCACATCAGTAACCTGAACACATATATGAAGTAACATGACAATCGGATTGATATTTTTTGAGTCATCTCATGCCAAAGGGATTGGAAGAATTCTCAATTTGAAGGATAAAGAGTTAATATCTCAGGATCAAATTATCAGATTTACACCAAAAACTATACAGCTCGGCACATCAGTAACCTGAACACAAATACAAAGTAACTTGACAATCCAAGCAATATTTTTCAATGGATACGGACACCAGACGGATGGACGGACAAACGACGGAGGGCCACCCCGGATGCCGGCATTATGTGTATCATACATGGTATGGGTACACATAATAAACAGCTGCGCCATGAGAGCATGATATGCCCGTTATTAATTACAAGAGGGAAGCACACAATATGAGTATACATGTGTACTTGTCAGGTTTTTTTTATATTCTTGTACAATAATCATAACCAACAACATACTGTGTTCAATAAATTGGAAATAAAATTATTTGAATTTCATGTATATATCTTATGTCTATAGAGATCATAACTTCAAGAAAATATCAACGATTTTCCAAGTAATAAAGTCCCATAACTCTGGAATGACTAATCGAACGGCAACACCAACCGAAAGGGAACTTCCTTCTATCAACATAAACCACCTACCAAAAAATTGTGAAAATCTCTCAAAGCATTCTCGAGTTATCGTACGACATGTAAAAAATCAACAATTTTCTAAGTAATAAAGTCCCATAACTCTGGAATAATTAATCGAACGGTGACACTAAACGAAAGGGAGCTTCCCTCCATCGATATACACCACCTACCCAAAAATCACGAAAATCTCTCAAAGCGTTCTTGAGTTATAGTACAACGTGTGACCGGATGGACAGACGGACAGCAGTATACCATAATACGACCCGTTTTTTCAAAACGGGCGTATAAAAACCAAAACATCATGCACTGCAATAAGGAAAGAGCTGGTGCAAGGCACACACTATTTGGTTACGGGTTGGGAAATTTTAATATCTTGACAAACAAATACTTATGCAGAATGCCTGGCCACACAAAGTATGTCTTGTACAGAGTGCGGTGACTCAGTGATTAGAGCACTGGACTCTAAAAACTGAAAGGTTGACAGTCTGATGCTGACCAGTGGCAACTGTATTGTATTTTGGGAAAAACACTTAATCCCAGATGCACAATAGGTGTTGTGCACTATGGAGTACTGCACATCGAAGCAGCACTTGCCTTCAAACACTGTTAATTCTGATGTGCAGAGTAAGTAAGTTGATCATGTACCAAGGTTAGGTCTCTCCCATAGCATATGTATATCTCCTGCATCAAAAACTCATTTCAAAATGGAACCTAAGCAAAGCAAGCAACCACGTTATTGTTTTTTTTTTAGACATGTACATGCTTTTGCAGCAAAGTTTACATTCTGTAACAATTTTTGTTTCGGCTGTCATGATTTACGCTGTTACAGTGTGGACTGTTATGAAAGAGAAATAATGGCAGTACATGCCATTTTCTATTTCTCCCCCAGTACACCAAAAAATGTAGAAATTAGAAGCTCACAAAAATTAAAATTTTTTAGTAAATTTTGTTTGCTAACATACCTACCACAATTGTTTACAATTGGCTGTAACATAAGTGCAAGCCCTACTTCGGAACTAACTCAAGCTTTTAGAATCTTTTCCAAACGAGTTGGAAAAGTACTAGAGTGCAAAAGCACGAAAAAGATCGAAAAAAGGGTCGAGCGAGACCAGCGCTCGAAATTACAGGTACTCTCTCTGCACACCTCTTGCATTTACCGAGCGCATGCGCAACAACCGTGACGTCAATTCCGTATTTCCGCCAACGAGAAGTTTGTGATTTAGCGGGGAGGCATCGATATCAAAGATATCCCCAAGGAGGGTGGGCCTCCGGTAAACAATTGTGGTAGGTATGTTAAGAAACAAAATTTACTAAAAAAATTTTAATTTCGTTTCAACCTACTCACAATTGTTTACAATTGGCTGAATAAACAATAGGAGGAGGTGAATCACATAACCAATACCAACAAGAGTAGCAGAACGAAAGCAAGGATGGCAGAGAACAAAAACGAAAACCTGTAATGAAGATAGAGAGAAGGCACCTGAAAAGAACAAGGCTGAGTGAAGCGCAACCTCGACAAAAACAATTTTAACGAGGGTGCACAACAGTCTGAGCAGCAACGAAAAGGCCTAAAGAATAAAGGTCCTCAGATTGCTGCTGAATGTGGCGGAGATAAAAGGAGGAGAAGGTAGAAGCATTCCTCCAGTAAGCCGCATTCATAACATCACGGAGCGAAACAGAATTGGAGAACGCCCAGGATGTAGAAATGGCACGAACCTCGTGAGCATTAAGCCGGTTCGAAACAAGATCCGATGCAGACAAGCGAGAATAAGCCAGCTTGATTGCAAGACAGATCCACCTGGAAATAGAATGGGAAGAGATAGACTGCCTCTTAGGAATGAGAGACAGAAAGAATCTCTTCCGACCCCTCCTAATGAACTGAGTGCGAGTAATGTAAGTCTTGACCGCACGAACAGGACAAAGAAGAGGCCTCCGTCCATCTACAGCAGGGAGAGCCCGAATGCAGATGGGAGGAGGTACCGAATCGGGGAGTTGATTCTTAGCCAGAAAAGAGCAATCAGTAGTGAATGTGACACTGTTAGCCTCATTTCGGAAGAAGGCAGAATCAACAGATAGCGCATGAAGCTCACTGACTCGACGAGCAGAAGCAAACGCTAGAAAAAAAGCCGTCTTATCGGTGAGAAAACGCATGTTGGTCTCAGATAAAGGCTCGAATGGCGCCCCCTCCAAACAGTGCAACACCCATGCCAAGTTCCACTTGGGTGTAAGACGCAAAACTCGAGGCCTCTTCAAAGAAAAGTGCCGAATAAGTTTGGAGAGGAAAAGATTACGACCGATACACCGCTTTCCCACATAAGAGAAAGTATCAGACAGCATAGACCGATAGCCCTTAATCGTAATAGGCTGGAGGCCCTTGGAGTCAAAAAGAAAAACCAAAAAATCCGCAATTTGAGCGATTGACGGATCACGGTAATTCACATTGTGATCTGAACACCAGCAGCAGAAAACCTTCCACTTCGCAGCATAAGTCATTCCAGTGGAAGGTCGCCGCGATGCAGAAATGCACTCCACTGATCGTCTCGAAAAACCTCTACGTCGGAGACTGGACCTGATAAAAGACAGGCGTGAAGGGACAGGCTCGCCAGGTTGTTGTGATACTTCCTGGGACGACCCTGTGAAAGAAGATCGTGACGCAGAGGTAGACGAATCGGTCGATCGGCCAATAGAGGCCGCAGCAGATTGATCCACACCCTCTGTGGAGACAGGGGTGTGATCAGAATGATCCTGCAACTGCAAGCACGAATCTTCACTAAAACTTGAGGAAGAATCGGTGCAGGAGGAAAGGCATAGCCGACCCAACCTGTCCAGTCCAGAGACAGAGCGTCTACTGCAAATGCCAGAGGATCTGGACAAGGGGAGACAAAAGTCTCTACCTGATGATTCCAGCGAGTAGCGAAAAGGTCGACCTGAGGACGACCCCACTGCTCGCAAATCGCCTGAAACACCGACCGATGTAGCATCCATTCGGTTGGAAGGACACTGTCGCGTAGGGACAGGGAGTCTGCTAGGACGTTGAGACGCCCGGGAATGTGTCAAATGGACACCCGAGCGTTCACATCCCGCGCCAACAGAAGATCCCGAGACAGCCGATACATGGGAATCGAATGTGTGCCTCCCTGATTCCGTATGTAGGCCACTACTGTCGAATTGTCCGAAAGAAGTAGGACAACATGGTCCGGCAGATGAGGGATCCAAAGCCGAAAACTCAACAGAAGAGCAAGGAGCTCCTTCTGGTTGATATGAAGGCCCACCTGCTCGCTGTCCCACTCTCCGTGAGTAGACACACAGAGGATCCAACGTCGCACCCCAGCCCCGATCGCTGGCATCTGCAGTAAGGATGCGATCGGCCAAAGGAAGATCCAATGGAACACCCTGTGTCAGCCAGGGAATATCTGCCCAAGTGCGGAGGTGACAAAGCAGAGACCGAGGAATAGTGAGTTCCAGGTCCAGCGGATCTACATTCGGACGCCAATGATCCAACAGGAAGTGTTGGAGAGGTCGGACAAACAAGCGACCGAGCAGAATGAGATCTGTCACCGAACCGCAAAGGCCCAGCATCCGAAGGAAAGTCCTGGCCGAGACCGAGGAAGATTGAAGCAGGTCCCGAGTCAAGGCGGAAAGAATCGTCGCCCGAGCCTGGGGGACCGACACTACATTGTGAAGAGTGTCGAAATCCATCCCCAAATGACGGAATCGCTGAGAAGGAAGAAGATCCGACTTCTCGCGATTGACTCTGAAACCCAGCGACGCTAGCAGGCGAAGAAACTGCCGGACATCGAACTCCAGAACAGCAGCATCGTGGTGCCGTTGGAGGATGTCGTCTAGGTAGGCTGACGAAGTCACTGCCGAGTGAGTGCAATGGAAAGCAAGCACATGTGACATCAGTCGGGTGAAGGCCCAAGGAGCCAGGTTCAAACCGAACGGGAGAGCTCTGAATTGAAAAACTCGATCCCGAAACGAGAACCGAAGGTATTTCCGTGATGCCAGATGAATGAGCACATAGAAGTAGGCATCCTTCAGGTCGATACTGGCCGCAAAATCGCCCTGATGAACTGAACGTCGAACCGACCGGAAAGTCTCCATACTGAAACGAGGAGCAATTATGTACTCGTTCAGGGTACTCAGATCGATGACAGGACGATATTGGCCGTTTTTCTTCGGCACCAAGAAAAGTCTCAAGTAAAACCCCGGTGAAAGGGTGTTCCTGACCACCTCGATCGCTCCTTTGGAGATGAGATTGTCGATCTCCTGCACCAGAAGGTCCCGACGCAGAGAATCTGAAGGGACCTGAGTCGGAAGGGGCACCCGAGATAAACTGGGGTGCCGATGGAAGGACAGTCGCAGACCGGATTGAATGATGTCGAGGACCCAAGAGTCCGACGTTATCTCTGTCCAACGGTCGTAAAACAGCGACAGCCTTCCCCCGACTGGAGGCGAATCGAGGTGAGAACCTTCACTTGCGGCCTCGACGAGGCCCCCGAGAGGAAAAACCACCTCGGGAAGTGACAGAGTCCTGAGACTTTCCAGCCTGAGGCTGCCAGCGGGCCTGGCCACGTCGGCGCTTCTTATGAGCAGAAGGAGCAGACGGAGCCGAAGGCGTAGCCAACGTCGCCGACGAGGCAGACGCAGCAGCACGCTTGGCGGGCCTGGAACGACCCCCACCCGCAGCAGCAGGTGGGTCAAGCTGTCTCAGCAAAAGCTGGTCCTTCGAATGACGAAGAACTTCGCCACGAACAGCTTCCACGGAACCATGGAACAACTGAGGTCCCACCAAAGAGGCAGACCTCAGAACAGCACGTTGCTCAGAAGGAAGGGATGGTAAAGAATCCAAAACCGCATCCCGGCGTGCCAGCTCCAAATTGGCCGTGTTACAGGCGTGAGCGTGAGTCAAGTTCATAAGAGCCTGTGACAAAACGCGAAAAGGCGCCTGAGCGTCATCAAACTCCCCTGGTGGAAAATATTCAGCCAGAGCAGCAACGACATGGTCCGCGAGAGATAACATACCCAGCATCTCTCGGGACAGGCCCACCATAGACTCAACTACCGACACCGGGAGAACTGCCGACTTAGGCTTAGTCAACCCGAGGGAAGAAGAATCCTCATCCACAGTAGTCATCCCTTGGAAGACTGGTGGAGAGACGGAATCGTACACACGAAACCGCAATGGAGGCAGAAAGGCATCAGCTCTAGAAAAGAAGGAACCCTTGAGGGCCATAGAACGCATTTTGGCGTCTAAGCCCTGGAAGGACTCAACCACCTGAGCCGATTGCAGAGGACGCAAAGCCCCGGAGCTAGAAGGCTCAACAGGGTTACGGCACTCCACAGTGGACCGCGGCCGGACGGTCACAGAAGGCTGGTCGGAAGGTTGAACGTCCGGCAATAAGCCAAAGACGAAATCCAAAGCCTGCCCCAAGACTGACGAGGGGGGCCCATCACCTTCAAGATACTCGTCATCCTCCGTAGCAGAGGAGACGTAGCCCAACTCGGGCTGACCAGCAGAAACCTCCTGTGAATACTGTGCAGTATCCAAGGGGCCAGGCGAGACATCTCGGCGACCGACCAAAGGAGGTTGTGCCTCAGGAGGCACAGGGAGGCCAACTTGAGGGTTGCCAGAAAGCAACCGGGTGAGCGCCAAAACGGCCTGGCACAGGTCACCCTGAGAATCCGTCGCAGCAGAATCGCCCGACGGTGTGTCCTCCCAATGGACCCTTCTGGTAGAAGAATCCAAATCCTCAGAAGAGACCGACAGCGCACGTCGATCGGCAGACAGAATAGGAGCACGGTGAGAAGACACCGGAGGATAGTCCCGATTGTGACGCCCAGGGGCCATCACTGACCTCTGCGAAACAGAAGGCCCTGCCTGCAAATCCTCTAAAGAGACCGACGGCGCACGTCGATCGGTAGCTGGACCTAGGACACGGTGAGAAGACACCGGAGGATTGTCCCAAGAATGACAGGAACCTGTCATTGGCCTCTGCGCAGCAGACGGCCCCAACTGCCTATCCTCTGAGACCGACGGCAAGCATCGATCGACACCCAGACTCGGAACACAGTGAGGAATCACCGGAGGAAGGTTCCGAGAGTGACAGCTAACAGGGGCTGTCACTGACCGCTGCCGAACAGCAGGCCCTGGATGCCAACGTCCCAACACCATCCCGCTAGTCGGCACACTAGCAGGCGAAGGTGGAACAATAAACGATTCACTCGAGGGACGAGGAATCGCTGCCAAAGCAACCGGCCGGCTCAACCGACTAGGAGCAAACCTAGCCAGATGAGACGGAGCAGACAGCAAACCCGCACAGCCCCGCCGCGAGGCTGGGGGAGGCTGAGAACACACAGACACACCAGCAGATACAGCCTCGGTCCCCCGAGACTGTAGACCATCCCCAGAGGAGATGGAAGAGCCACCATCAGACAGAATAGGATCTGGAGTAGCAACCTCCTCAACAACGGTCGACGGTGTAGGAGGCAGATCGGAGAGGGTTACCGAGCAGACCTCGGAAAAGCTCTCAACGAAAACAGACGCCTCAATAGTGACATCAGAAGACAAAGAGACCACGGTCTCCTCGTAAGGTATCACTGAACTAACACCGCCAACAGTTGCAGAGGAACTCGCCACAGAAGTCAGATCCGAATCCTGTGTGACAGAGTCACCACGTGCACCAGCAGAAATGTCTGCTACGGCACGGCTACCCTTACCCCGAGAACGAGGGGTTCTAGCTCTGGAAAGAACCACCTTGTTCACAGAAGCCCAAAATTTAGAGGACCAAACCCCACAAATACCACATGATTGGGCCTGAGTGCAATTGTTGCAAGTGACACATGTGGTATGAGAATCGTCCACATGTTTCACCTGCAAACAAGAGGTACAAGGAATAGTCTTAGGCATGATATCAATACAATAATCAAGCTTCCCGCCGACGGAAAACAGTACTAAGGTCGTGTTCACACGTGGGGGAAAGACAAGATAAAGTGTGAAGAGAACAGCAATAAAAATACAAATTAACATTAAATTATAATAATAATTTGGTAGCTTGATAAAAGGATACAATCCAGTAGCACACTAAATATGAAGAATAAGTTGTTCACGAAGAATACATAGCATAATTAGCACGAGTCACAAAAATTTCCGACCATGTACAATGGCGGAAAATAAAGGAATTGACGTCACGGTTGTTGCGCATGCGCTCGGTAAACGCAAGGGGTGTGCAGAGAGAGTACCTGTAATTTCGAGCGCTGGTCTCGCTCGACCCTTTTTTCGATCTTTTTCGTGCTTTTGCACTCTAGTACTTTTCCAACTCGTTTGGAAAAGATTCTAAAAGCTTGAGTTAGTTCCGATGTAGGGCTTGCACTTATGTTACAGCCAATTGTAAACAATTGTGAGTAGGTTGAAAAGAAACATCTTCATGGAACTGTATTTCCAATTTTGTGATTTCCAGATGAAGAATATTAAATTTGTGTTACATTAAAGACAGAAAGGAAAATTATACATGCATGTCCCTGAACTTGAAGACTAAATTTTGAGAGTTTGTTGTTTGAAGCAATCTAGCAACCTTGTTCTCCTTCCACCAGCAAGAGGGATCATGTATTATTTAGTGTTTATTCCAAACTGTTACATGCGACACATTACAGTGTGTTATAGAAGTCTAGAACTAAATCATTTTTTTTCTTCTCAGAAACACTCAAACTTCTGTGATATTTTGTGTCAAATCTTGCAGTTTAGTGATAAATTGTCATTTTATTATTTCACTGGACTGGTCACTAAAACTCCAAAATAAAAATTCGGAACAGACATTTTTGTACAAGTTTAGCTGGAAATGGATCTCTCAATGAATTCCTATTCACAGAATGAGACTCTGTTGGTGCTGACATGATAGCATTCATGGTCATACACATCGGAAAGTGCAAAATGGTAAATTAACAACTGCCATTTCACTGCAAAATATTAAAATAACCCAAATTTTGTGAAATATGATAATGACTCAAATGCAGTTGACAGTCAAATTTGTACTGAAAGTTAAGTAAAATGGTTGGGTGTTTATATGCCATTAACAGGTTTATTCAATTAAGACATATGCAGTTTTCAGTTATTTTAGAAATTCTTTTAAAAAGTGTTACTGCTATTCATATTGGGGAAATGTTAACACCTTTTCTTGGCAACATAGCTGAGTTTTCGTGAGTGACCTCCTTATTGAAAACTTTATGGCCTCACTCTTTTCGAATAGTGTGTAAAGGTCTTTAGTCTGCACATAAGGTGTCTCTGGATAGGGTACAGCGACTTGATAGAATGGCCACTTGAACACCACAATAAACCTTTGACAAATGTAATGAGAATAACTAGCCGTAGCTATTCACTAAAATTGCCTTTCAAATTTTATTATTTGTCTGCCCTAAAAACAAATAAAAGCGTATAACTTATCATTGGAATGAGATTGTCATAAGTTCTAAAAGCTTAACCCTTTACCCAACATATAGAGAGTGAAGTGGCTCAGTGGTAATGGTATTGGACTTCAAACCAAAAGTTCAGTGGTTCGATCCCTGCCAGGGAATACTGTGTTGTGTCCTTAGGTAAGGCAATTAATCTCAATGGCCCATGTTTGGGCACAGTGGCTCTGTGTACTAAGCCGTACTGCCTGTCAATGGTGCACTTGTCTTCAATGAATGCTAATCTTGCTTGTGTGGAGTTAGTATGTTGGGGAGTCTAACAGTTGCTTGCTGCTGCTCAGTGGTTCTCTACCAGGACTCCAGCTTCCTCCACTCATAAAACTGTCTGACATGAGGTGACCCTGGCAGTCGAAAGTGTAGTTAAGCCCAAATAAATAAATAAATTACCCAATGCACACGATATCAAAATTTGACATTTTTATGGTTTTTTTCAAGTTTAAAAAAAAACATATTAAGTGACCCCTCAATGGAACGAGCTCGTTCCAATGAGGGGACACATATGGTTATGTTGAAATTTTTTAAAAACATTTTTTGGAACTGCTGAATTTGCATATAACAGAGTCGGACATGGCCGATTCAATAGGTCCTCCCCCCCGGCGACTTTGTCGAGTTAAGCTAAAAACTAGGATAGGTTGGTAGGTAGGAATATTTTTTTATTTTATGGAATGTTTTTTTTTTTTTTGCGAAAGTGTTGAGTTTGGAAAAGATATAATTTTGCTGATGTATATTGGATAGATACATTTCTTAGTTTACACTGAGGGCTGAAAAGATACAGAGCTGAACACGAGTCAGCTTGTCCTTTATTTCTAAAAATTTTGCTATTTGAATTTTCTTTGCATAAAATTTACAACATGTACACCCTTTAAACAAATGTTCTGTTTTTATCTCAATAATATTTTTAGGGTCGGCAGGTTTTCTTAGGGTAGGAAGGGTCACCAAAACACTAGTATTTTTCATTTTTTTGGGCCTTAGGTAAAGGGTTAACTCAGAAACTATATATAACAACTAGAGCGCACTGTAACAGTGCCGAAGCTGCGACGATTCGTGCAAAGCCAATGATGTTGTAAAACTCGTTGGTGACAAAAAAAACTTGTTGGTGACAAGTCCATAAATGTGACAGAAATTATCCGAATGACATGCACTATTGAGAGGGTGTAGACATCATGAAGATACACTTGCATACCAAGTATGGTGTCATTTCATCAAGTATTTTAGGAGTTATGGTGTTTTTTAAACTTGCTGGTGACAGACCGACCAGCAGACAGACAGACATTGCCACATATAGAGCTGTTTGTCAAAGCTAAAAATTTAAAATGGTAACTTGGCCTTTGGGCAAAAGATATGAGTGTAGTTTGAAAGCATTCTGCCTAAAGAAACTAAATTTATTGTGCTTCAATTCAACAATGGGCATAAAAATAAACAGAAACTGCATAACAATACGTATTTCACATTTGTTATATTCTGTCAATTTATTTCAAAATGAATCAATATTAATAACAAACACAGAATAGCGAGTGATAAAAGATAGTACCTCCACATTACGATGGTCAGCCTTCGCTCTTGCCCCTCGTTCCTCTATAAATCTTCTTCTCAGCTGTATGATCTCGACCTATCAACAAAGATTTCCAGTCAAAACAATTTAAACTGAATAAATCAGCTAACAGGAGCCCTAGTGTGAAAGTACATACTCATATGGAGTAGTATCATGGAAGAAATGTGACTAATTTGCAAAGCTTACAAGGTTTAAACTTCAAATACCTTCACAGAAAAAAAATTCCATGTCTTTCCAGGACTGTCAATGACCTTTTTAATTAGGCCATGCAAAGGTTACCTTTTTTTCAGGCTATTTTTTTCAAAATACATGCGTGCATGGTATTTTTATTATTAATTATTTTCCTGAAACTGAAATTAAATTTCTCCCAGTTGTTGTGTGTGACCAAAATTTAAATTTCACAGTAAATTTCCTTTCTTATTATACCTACCACAATTGTTTACAACAGGCTTGCATTACAGTGGAAGTCCCTCACTTGGAAGTATACTCTCTATTTTGATCTTTCCCAATCGATTTGGGAGAAAAGTGGTGCAAAAGCACCAAGAAAAAATAAGCCAAAACTGGGTCGAGTACTACTGGTGCACACCCAGTAGGGGATGCTCTTTTCCTAGTACAAATCCACGACTTCCAGTACCAGTGCGCAGGCGTATAATGAACGTGTCATTCTCATCTGAATTTTGATTCCACCAACACCAAAGTTATGTGATCAGCGGGGAGGAAGGATTCTTACCCGAATAAGAAGTTGGGAGGGCCTCCACATAAACAATTGTGGTAGGTATAATAAGAAAGGAAATTTACTATAAAATTTAAATATCTTATCAACCTACCTTACAATTGTTTACAACAGGCTGAATAGACAAGAGAAGGAGAGAATCACATAACCAATCCCCACATAACCCGACTGCGCTGGAATCATGGACAGAAGAGTTCCCTAGGTTTATAAAACCATAGCTTCACAAACATTAGAAAAGGACAATGCGAGATGAGGCATATGGCTCTGTGTGACACGACCTGGCAAAGTGGGAACGACCCAGCAAAAAGTGGCTTCGCTTCTGACCCTCTTGACCAGTGAAGGGTCACGATCCTCTAGAACACTTGACGCGGGGAAACAGAATCCAAGGGAAAAACCTGCTGGGCTCGACAGCTGAGAGACCACAGCAGAGGATTCAGCTGGCAGCCCTTTCAACTTCGCCGAGGTGAAGCAAGGGAAGACTGAGTCCGATATCCCACGTCCAAATTACCAGACATCCCTACAGGGATAAGCTGAGGCCGGCTGAAACGGTGACCGAAAACTTTGTAGATGGAACAGCAGTAGCAGAAGACGTTGCAGTCGGAAGTTGTTGAAACAGGTAGAAAGGTGGAGAAAGCAATCGAGCTCGGCTCCAAAGGAGGAATTACAACCCTAGTGACAGCCTCAGACGTCGACTGGAGAGGGACAAGCGTCCTGGAACCAGACATATCTTCACCAGATATTTCAACAGCAAAATCCACTGCAGGAAAAGACTGCATATCCCCCACGGAGGGGTTAGAACTCTCACCAGACATAGTCGTGTCAGGAGGTTCTGAACGACAGCGTTCTCACGAGAACGCACCACACGGTTCCAGAAGCTCAAAAGGTGGACGACCAAGACCCACAGAGCCCACAAGGTCAATTGGAAGAACACCCATTACATGTGCAGCATGAGAATCGTCCACATGCTTTGGCAAAAGGTATTGCCCTCAAGGAACAGACCTGGGCATAGCAGAGGTGAGAGAAGTAGAAGTGAAGGTGAACCCAACAGAAATGAAAGTGTCAATGACACTGTAGCTCAACTTGTGGAAGTCATGTACATGTACAGTATGTGACACAGCAATGACAAACATCTAGGTATTGACCTGATAACAAAGGTACATATAAAGTATTGTAACTGTCTGTACATAAATGCTGACATAAATAGCCTGTAACAAATGTATAGGTAAAGTATTGTAAAGGTGGGGGACAGTTAGATGCTAAACTAGAAAAGAAATCTTTGATTCCCAGAGTGGGTCTGACTGAACCCAAAAATAATTGTTCTTGTAGCGTTCCTGTCCTAAGGTGATAACAAAGGTACTCAAGAAGTTTCGTGATGATCGGTTCACAAATACAGACTCTAGCCCAAGCCGAATTGACATGTGCACTTGATGTGTAAAAGTAGCACTGAATAAATCAAAGTTCATCTAATTTGCATAATTTCTGCACGAGATAAAAACCCTATTATATGTGATGTATTCCATGTTACTAAACATTCATTCAAAAATTTATTCAAATCAGAACTTTCATACAGAAGTTTTGTACAAAAAAACTGATTGCACTAATTTTGGTACAAAATGGCTGCTGGTGGCCATCTTGATTTTGGACCACTCCCCAAAACACTCATTCTCGTCCCACGGTGATAACAAAGGTACCCAAGAGGTTTCGTAAACATTGGTTCATAAATACGGCCTCTAGCCTCAGCAGTATATAAGTTGGGTACAAAAAACTGATTGGACCTAATTTCGGTACAAAATGGCCAATGGCAGCCATCTTGAATTTTGGACGCACCCAGAAACACTCGTTCTCGTCCCAAGGTGATAACAAAGGTACCCAAGAAGTTTCGTGAAGATCGGTTCATAAATACAGCTTCTAGCCCGAGCCGTATTGACATGTGCACTTACTGTGTATAAGCACTGAAAAAATCAAAGTTCATCTAATTTGCATAATTTCTGCACGAGAAAAAAACTTGTATTATATGTGATGTATTCCATGTTACTAAACATTCATTCAAAAATTTATTCAAATCAGAACCTCAATATGGAAGTTCTGTACCAAAAACTGATTGTACCTAATTTTGGTACAAAATGGCCACCGGCAGCCATCTTGAACTTGGGACCGCACCCAAAAACACTTGTTCTCGTCCCAAGGTGATAACAAAGGTATCCAAGAAGTTTCGTGAAGATCGGTTCATAAATACAGCCCCCAGCCCTAGCCGTATTGACATGTGCACTTACTGTGAAGAAGTAGCACTGAATAAATCAAAGTTCATCTGATTTGCATAATTTCTGCATGAGAAAAAACCCCATATTATCTGTGATGTATCCCATGGTACTAAACATTCACACAGAAAATTATTCAAATCAACGCTTTCATATGGAAGTTCTGCGCAAAAATCTGACTGCACCTAATTTTGTACAAAATGGCTGTCAGTGGCCATCTTGAATTTCAGACCGGGCCCAAAAACACTTGTTCTCGTCCCACGGTGATAACAAAGGTACCCAAGAAGTTTCGTAAAGATCGGTTCATAAATACGGCCTCTAGCCCGAGCTGTATAGGCATTTGCACTTACAGTGCCGAAATTAACACTAAATAAATCAAAGTTAGTCTAATTTGCATAATTTATGCCTGAGTCGTGTTGACAGAGCGATGGACGGACAGATGGACAGACAAACGGGCCATGACAATACCTCAAATTTGGCTTCGCCAAAGTTGAGCGAAAAGCACGCAAACATGGAGAATATAAAAATGCAAATGAAAGTGTCAATAACACTGTAGATCAACTTGTTAAGACATGTACATGTATAGTATGTGACACAGCAATGACAAACATCTAGGTAATGACCTGATAACAAAGCATATAAAGTATTGTAACGGTCTGTACATAAATACTGACTGTAGCCTGTAACAAATGTATAGGTAAAGTATTGTAAAGGTGGGTGCTAAAGTCAGATGCTAAACTAGAAAAGAAATCTTTGAGTCCCACTCTGAGTCCCAGAGTGGGTCTGACTGAACCCCAAAATATTTGTTCTCATAGCACAGTGATAACAAAGGCACCCCAAAACACACTCATTCCTGTCCCAAGGCGAAAACAAAGGTACCCAAGAAGTTTCGTGAAGATCAGTTCAGAAATACGAGCTGTATAGAAGTTGTGACAAAAAACTAATTGGACCTAATTTTGGTACAAAATGGCCACTGGCAGCCACCTTGAATTTTGGACCGCACTCAGAAACACTCGTTCCCATCCCAAGGTGATAACAAAGGTACCCAAGAAGTTTCAGTTCATAAATACAGCTTCTAGCCCGAGCCGTATTGAAATGTGCACTTACAGTGTATAAGTAGTACGAAATAAATCAAAGTTCATCTAATTTGCATAATTTCTGCATGAGAAAAAAACCCGTACTATATGTGATGTATTCCTAGTAACTAAACATTCATACGAAAATTTATTCAAATCAGAACTTTCATTCAGAAGTTCTGTACAAAAGACTGATTGCACTAATTTTGGTACAAAATGGCTGCTGGTGGCCATCTTGAATTTCAGACCACACCCAAAAACACTCATTCCCATCCCACGGTGATAACAAAGGTGCCCAAGAAATTTCGTAAAGATCGGTTCATAAATACAGCCTCTAGTCTGAGCCGTATAGAAGTTGTGTACAAAAAACTGATTAGACCTAATTTCGGTACAAAATGGCCACTGGCAGCCATCTTGAATTTTGGACCGCACCCAGAAACACTCGTTCTCATCCCAAGATGAAAAAAAAGGTACCCAAGACGTTTCGTGAAGATCGGTTCATAAATACAGACTCTAGCCCGAGCCGTATTGACTTGTGGACTTACTGTGTGTAAGCAGCACTGAAAAAATCAAAGTTCATCTAATTTGCATAATTTCTGCATGAGAAAAAACTCTGTATTATATGTGATGTATCACAAGGTACTAAACAGTCATACAAAAAATTATTCAAATCAGTGCTTTCATATGGAAGTTCTGTGCAAAAATCTGATTGCACCTAATTTTCTACAAAATGGCTGCCATTGGCCATCTTGAATTTAAGACCGGACCCCAAAACACTCGTTCCCATCCCACGGTGATACCAAAGGTGCCCAAGACGTTTCATAAAGATCGGTTCATAAATACGGCCTCTAGCCCGAGCCGTATAGGCATTTGCACAGTGCTGGAAGTAACACTAAATACATCAAAGTTAGTCTAATTTACATAATTTACGCACAAGAAAAAAACCTGTATTATATGTGATGTATTCCATGGTACTAAACATTCATACAAAAAATTATTCAAATCAGTGCGGAAGTTCTGCGCAAAAATCTGATTGCACCTAAGTTTGTACAAAATGGCTGCCAGCAGCCAACTTGAATTTTGGATGGGACCCAAAAACACTCGTTCTCGTCCCACGGTCATAACAAAGGTACCCAAGAAGTTTTGTAAAGATCGGTTCAAAAATACGGCCTTTAGCCCGAGACGTATTGAATTGTTGATGGACAGACAGGCGACTGGCCATGGCATAAGCTCAAATTTGACTTCGCCAAAGTTGAGCTAAAAATGTGGTTGAATGTAACAAGAATATACAAAACACACAGTCCTGTTATTATAAGATCGCCAGATCCATAAATCAGTCACAGGAATATAGAGTAAACGAGTTGAATTATCACTGTT
Organism: Pictodentalium vernedei; assembly: GCA_031216915.1. Classification (NCBI taxonomy): domain Eukaryota; kingdom Metazoa; phylum Mollusca; class Scaphopoda; order Dentaliida; family Dentaliidae; genus Pictodentalium; species Pictodentalium vernedei. The sequence continues at coordinate 270,889,539 of CM062292.1, read as the reverse complement.
TATCAGAGCAAATGAAAGCACATCTTCCAAAGACGGTGGAACAAAAAAGAATGACACGTTAGTTATACATGTGCGCACTAGTACTGGAAGCCTGGATTTGTACTAGGAGAAGAGCGCCCCCTACTGGGTGTGCACCAGTTGCACTCAACACAGTTTTGACTTATTTTTTCTTGGTGCTTTTGCACCGCTTTTTTCTCCCAAATCGCTTGGGAAAGATCAAAATAGAGAGTATACTTCCAAGTTAGGGACTTCCACTGTAATGCAAGCCTGTTATGAACAATTGTAAGGTAGATTGATAAGAAATTGCCTGTGTACGAAACAAGTTATCCTCATTTCGTCAATAAAACTATGACACAAATTTAGATATTTTTTCAGCTGGATATTTTTACTCTTTTTCCTAATTTTTTTACTTTTCACAAATGTTCTGGGGAAATCAAAATAAACTCAAGAAATGTTGATTTACAAACTCGTTTTTCCTTTATCATTGGTAAGTGTCGTTAGGGCAAATGGCATGACAGGTCAGCATATAATGCAACTGCCAGGGCAATAACTTCAACAATTTTCATAGGATAATGGTGGTCATCGAACTTAACATAGTCATTGCTGCTGTAGAGACATATACTGAAAAGAATTTAAATCTGTTAACTATTGTTCAAGTTATGCCATAAACAAAGATTGGATGTCCCGACAGACAGACTGATACACGGTAACAAAATGAGGAGTGTTTGTAGAGGACCTGCCATAGACTATCCCTGCCAGGTTTGGTTCACATCAGCTCCGTAGTTCCAGAGAAGAAGATGAAAATGTGATTTCCCAGAGGGTTTCTATAGTAACTATAAGCCACCATTGCAGCCATGTTTGCAACCCGATCAACATTAAATGAGGATCGTTGGTAGAGGGTGTCTCAGTCATCAACCATGCAAAGTTTCAAAACATCTGAACCTGTGGTTTCAGAGATGTTTCAAAATCCACCAATCATTCTAGAATCAAAAAATGCTTCTGGCAGCCATGTTTTTTGATGCACAGTAACAAAAATGAGGAGCATTTGTAGAAGACATTCCACAGTATATCCCTGCCAGGTTTGGTTCACGTCAGCTCAGTAGTTCCAGAGAAGATGAAAATGTGATTTCCCATAGGGTTTCTATAGTAACTATAAGCTGTAATTGTGACCATGTTTACAACCTGATCAACATTAAATGATGTTCGTTGGTAGAGGGGGTCCCAGTCAACATTTATGTGAAGTATCAAAACATTTGGCCTGGCAGTTTCAGAGGAGAAGATTTTTGAAAATCCACTAACCAGAATCAAGGAATGCCTCTGGAGGCCATGTTTCTCAACCCACGGGAACAAAATGAGGATTGTTTGTAGAGGACCTCCCATAAACCATTCCTGCCAAGTTTGGTTCATGTCGGCTCAGTAGTTCCAGAGAAGAAGATGAAAATGTGATTTCCCATAGGGTTTCTATTGTAACTATAAGCCACAACTGAAGCCATGTTTGCAATCCGATCAACATTAAATGAGGATCACTGGTACAGGGGGCCCAGCCATCAACCATGCAAAGTTTCAAAACATTTGGCCCTGTGGTTTCAGAGAAGATTTTTCAAAATCCACCAATCAGAATCAAAGAATACCTCTGGCGGCCATGTTTTCAAACCCATGGAAAAAAATGAGGATCGTTTATAAAGGACCTCCCAGATTATCCCTGCCAGGTTTGGTTCACGTCGGCACAGTAGTTCCAGAAAAGAAGATGAAAATGTGATTTCCCATAGGATTTCTATAGTAACTGTAAGCCGCAATTGTGGCCATGTTTGTACGCCGATCAACACTAAATGAGGATCGTTGGTAGAGAGGGTCCCAGTCATCTTTTATAAGAAGTTTCAAAACATTTGGCTTGGCGGTTTCAGAGAAGATTTTTGAAAATCCACCAACCAGAATCAAAGAATGCCTCTGGAAGCCATGTTTTTCATCCGACGGGAACAAAATGAGGATCATTTGTAGAGGACCTCCCCATAGACCATTCCTGCCAAGTTTGGTCCACACCAGCTCAGCGGTTACAGAGAAGATGAAAAGGTGAAGAAAAGTTTATGGATGCCGGACACCAAGTGATGTGAAAAGCTAAAATGGCCTTTTAGGCCAGGTGCACTAAAAATGAACTAATCTTGGTCTAAAACTGAGAATCAATTTATACCAATTGCTAATCAATGTCCCTGGAGGAGGAGAAGACAGTGAATCAAAATTTTGAAAACAAAAGATACCTTGTATTCCCGTGTAAAGATATGAAAGGAAAGGAATCGAGTAACTGATTTCAGATCAAATCGAATATCAACTTAAGATTCAAAATCAATTCGAATCTTGAAGCTTCACAGGGTCCCAATTTATGTGTAAGCAATATCAAACACTCCAAAGTGCATTCTTAATAGTCCCTCAATAGTATAAAGGTGCCAAAAGCAACTTTGAAAAGTTATGCTCTTGAGGACAAAAATAAAGTTGATAATCATTCCTCCATCTCAATAATATACAATTACTGATGTTCCTTGAGGTCGATACAAGAAACTATCAACCTGACAAAAAGTAATATTCATCAGAAGGCAGAAGTGAATATTACTTTTCAAGGGTTGATAATTCCTTGTATCATTTATTATTATTATTTATTGGTGTTTAAGGACGCATATTTCTGCACAATGGCTAATCATGACCACGACAGTTTTATGGGTGGAGGAAGCCGGAGTACCCGGAGAGAACCACCAAGCAACGGCGAGCAACTGTCAGCCCCCAACATACCAACTCCACACAAGCAGGGTGAGTATTGGTTGAAGACAGGTGCACCATCGATGTGCAGTATGCCTTAGTACACAGTGTCACTGTGCCCCCATGTGGGCAATGGGGGTGAAGTGCCTTGCCCAAGGACACAACGCGATTGCCGCAGGTGGGATTCGAACTGAGGACCTCTCGGCTTGCAGCCTGCATCTCTACCTACTGAGCCACTGCACCCCCTAATTCCTTGTATCAACCTCAAGGAAAGTCAATTATTGTTTTATCATTATGAAAAAAAGAATTGTTAGCAAATTCCTGGTTTTATTACATGGTTTTTGAAGAAAAACAGCAAATTCATATGCAACAAAATAATTTAATTTCAACATATATATATGTATATATGTGCATTAACTCACATTAACTTGTTCATGTTGTAGTTAATTGTTACATTTGAAAAGTTCCAAAACAATGGAACAGGGAAATTAACAGAAGGAGCAATTTGGAAATACTATTTCTATTTTTATCGCTAACAGGTATTTGGAATCATTATATCAACCTACCGGTGCTATTTATAGACAACAATGATAGGTGAAATAACAACTCAATTTTGATAAAAATAGAATAGATCAGCAATACTGGAGTATTTCAACACTTTTGAAGAGTGTTCTAGCCATTACATTACCAGATTTTTTCTGTCATATAATAATGTAGTGTTTCAATATGGTTGTGAATGTCTGTCATTCATATTCATCTTTTCTGTAATTTACAATCTTTGTTTGCATGTAAACAAATATTTACCCTGAGATCTTTTGGCGTTTTATTGGATAGAGTACTCTCATCTAGCTTAAGCATCTCTTGTTCATCATAACCATCCTCTGTTATAACAATTGAGGCTGTCTGATTAGGTGTCTCAAATGATGAATACTCTTGTCTGTCAAATGAAAATGACGGATGATCAGGTGGAAATCCCCTGTCAATGAAATAAACAAACACTTTTATTACCTTTCAAACAAACATGCTTTCAACGTATTTAAAAAAACAAACTAAGGTCACACAAAGTAGATCTTCTATTCCCAGACGATTTATGTTTAACAAGAGTGAAGCGTGGCATATGCCCCGGATGTTGTCATATGAACACACATATCAAATTTGGTTTTAATTTGATGACACATACAGAAACCAGAAAAAAACTGTCCAAAAAAGTCGAGAAAGTCCCATAACTCAAGAAAAATATATATTTTATAGTAAATTTCCTTTCTTACCACAATTGTTTACAACAGGCTTGCACTAGAGTGGAAGTTCCTAACTCAGACATATTCTCTCTATTTTCGGTTCTTTCCCAAACAATTTGGAAAAGAAACTAGAGGGGGTATCAGTACCCCGTGGCTCACCAACAGGTAGCCAATGTAAAGGGGTGGTTGGGGTAAAAAAAAAGGTTCAAAACCTGCACACAAAAGTCCAAAATTAAAGAAAATAAGCAGCTAAAGGGTTAAATAATATAATAACAACCCCTAAGAAGCATGCTAACATAAAATAGGAACCATGGCAATATGCTACAAGGTAAGTCTCCACTTTGAAGAAAAGAAAGACAAACCTTAAAACCTGCACATATGAAGTAAAAAAAAAAGTATCATATTTGTTTCAATGGGTTAAAATTGAGAAAAACGCCCTGATAATGTCACAGTAACCATCAGGGCAAATGCCAGTAAGGTGAAACCCTACCTGAAAAATATCCACTTGGAAGAAAAGAAAGAAAAACCTTAAAACCTGCACATAAAAGTCAAAAAAGTATCACATTTGTTTCAAAGGGTTAAAATTTAGAAAAATACCCTGAAAATGTTACAGTAACCACCATGGCAATATGCCAGTGAGGTAAAACTCCACTTAAAAAAAATATCAAAACCTGCACACAAAAGTACAAAACCTGCACACAAAAGTCCAAAAGTAAAGTAAATAAGCAGCTAAAGGGTTAAATAATATAATAATAGCCCCAAGAAACATCCTAACATAAAATAGGAACCATGGTAATATGCTACAAGGTAAGTCGCCACTCGGAAGAAAAGAAAGACAAACCTCAAAACCTGCACATAGAAGTAAAAAAAAGTATCACATTTGTTTCAAGGGGTTAAAATTGAGAAAAATACCCTGTCACAGAACCACAATGGCAATATGCCAGTAAGGTGAAACTCTACTTGAAAAATATCCACTTGGAAGAAAAGAAAGACAAACCTCAAAACCTGCACATAAAAGTCAAAAAAAGCATCACATTTGTTTCAATGGGTTAAAATTGAGAAAAATACCCTGAAATGTTAAGGAAACCACCATGGCAATATGCCAGTAAGGTGAAACTCCACCTGAAGCCAGTAAGGTGAAACTCCACTTGAAGACAAAATTTCAAAACCTGTACACAAAAGTCAAAAACCTGCACAGAAAAGTCAAAAACCTGCACAGGAAAGTCAAAAACCTGTACACAAAAGTCCAAAATTCAAGTGTAACTAAGCATGGAAAGGGTTGAATAAAATACAACAATCCCTGAAAAGCATGCAGACATAAAAAAAAAGCAAAAAAAAAAAAAATATTCAAAACCTGCACACAAAAGTTCAAAATGAATGAATCCGGACGGCGACGACGGCGACATGAGGGCTATGCCATGGGCTCACACAACTATCGTTGGTGAGCCAAAAAAGGAGAAAAATTAAAAAAACCCACAAAAATCGAAACGTTTACACAAAAGTCCAAAATTGAAATAATTAAGCAGGAAAAGGGTTAAATAATACAAACCTAGCCCTAAGATGCATGTTGACATACAATAGAAGGCATGGTCATATGCTGCAAGGTACATCTCCACTTGAAAGAAAGGAAAAATAAACATCAAAACCTGCACACAAACGTCAAAATAAGTCCAAAATTTTATTCAAAGGGTTAAAATTAGGACGAAATACCCTGGAAAAGAGTTAAATGTTACCGTGAACCCCCATAGCAATATGCAAAGAAGAAAATTTTTTTTTTAAAAAGCACAAAAATCCAAACCTGTAAACAAAAGAAGTCCAAAATTAAAGTAATTAAGCAGGATAAGGGTTAAAGAATACAACATAGCCCTAAGATGCATGTTTACATACAATAGAAAGCATGGACATATGCTACAAGGTAAATCTACACTTGGAAGAAAGGAGAAAAAAAACCCCATGAAAACCTGCACACAAACGTCAAAATAAGTCTAAAAATCTATTCAAAGGGTTAAAAATTTTTTAAAAATGCACTGGAAAGATATCAATGTTATAATAACCGCCACTGCAGTATGCAGTGAGGTCAACCTCACTTGAAATTGTTTTTTTTATCACAACCTGTACATAAAAGTAAGAAGCTGTAAGCCTAAGTCCAAAAGCTGTACATAAAAGTCCAAAATTGAAGTAATTCAGCATGAAAAGGGTTAAATAATACAAACTTAGCCCTAAGATGCATGTTTACATACAATAGAAAGCATGGACATATGCTACAAGGTAATTCTCCACTTGGAAGAAAGGAAAAAAAAAGGATCAAAACCTGCACACAAACGTCAAAATATGTCTAATAAAAATCGATTGTAAGGGTTAAAATTTAAAAAAAAAATGCACTGGAAAGATATCAATGTTATAGTAACCACCACTGCAATATGCAGTGAGGTCAACCTCAATTTAAATTTTTTTTTTATCACAACCTGTACATAAAAGTAAAAAGCTGTAAGCCTAAGTCCAAAACCGGTACATAAAAGTCCAAAATTGATGTAATTCAGTGGGAAAAGGGTTAAATAATACAAACTTAGCCCTAAGATGCATGTTTACATACAATAGAAAGCATGGACATATACTGCAAGGTAAATCTCCACTTGGAAGAAAGGAAAAAAAACCCCATCAAAACCTGCACGCAAACATCAAAATAAGTCTAAAATTTTATTCAAAGGGTTAAAATTAAGACAATATACCCTGGAAAAGAGTTAAATGTTATAGTGAACCACCATAGCAATATGCAGAAACTAAACAAAATTTTAAAAAGCCAAAAAATCAAGACCTGTATGCAAAAGTTCAAAATATTTGAGAGCGGATGCCGACGCTGACATGAGAGCTATGCCATAGGCTCACACAACTAACGTTGGTGAGCCAAAAATGGTGTAAAAGCACCAAAAAAAAATACGCTGAAATTGGAGTAAGTGCTACCAGCGCACACCCAGTAGGGGTCACTCTTCTCTGTACCAATCCATGGCTTCCGGGACCAATACACAGGTGTATAACTAACGTGTCATTCTATTTGAATCCACCAACATTGTAGTTATGTGATCAGCGGGGAGGAAGAATTCTTACCCGAATAAGACAGGAGGACCTCCGAAAACAATTGTGGTAGGTATAATAAGAAAGGAAATTTCCTTTAAAATTTATATTTCTCATCAACCTACTCACAATTGTTTACAACAGGCTGAATAGACAATAGGAGGCGGGAATCACATAACCAACCACCACATAACCCAACTGCACTTGAACCGTGGATAGAAGAAGAGTTCCCAGGGCCTATAGAGCCATTGCATCACAAACATCGATACAGAACAATGTGAGGTGTATGGAGATGCATGACACACAGGCAGAAAGGACAGTAACAAGAAAAAAGATCCTCAGACTGCCCCTGCAACTGATGCAGATAAAAGGAGAAAGTAGAAGTGTTTCTCCAGTATTCTGCCTGCATAACGACTGACAACTGGACGGAGTTAGCATAAGCCCAGGAGGTAAACAATGTATGCGATTTGTAATACAAACATCCCTCGCCAAACGAGTGTATGACGCTCTAATAGCAATACACATCCATCCAGAAATGGATTGAGGAGAGATCTTGTCGACCAGGAATCAGGGGCAGAATCGCTTCCTGCCTTTTCTAATAAACTGTGTCTGCTTTAGGTAAATGCAAATGGCACAAACCCCACAGAGCAAAGGGCGACTACCATCAACCGAAGAACAGCCCTGATACAGATAGGAGGTAGATCCACTGAGAGGGTGTGAAGCTCACTAACGCTCCTGGCTGAGGCAAAATCCATTAGAAAAGCCATCTCAGACATGGATATAAGAGGCGAGCAGTTACTTGCGTGCACCTATTTTGCGCCTAATTCCATTTTCTGGCGATCTCCTTGCCACTCACTTGATGATTTTGGTGAAAAACGAAAGATGACGAATATTTATATCATTGTAACCCAACAAAGTGGGAAGATGAATGACTATCGGAAAAAGGATTTACATGAAATGTTGTTTGTCAAAATATAAAATAACAATCTACTTTCAGGCAGACACCAACTGTTGTCAAGAGGTGCTCAGCTGTTTTTTATGTCAATTTGTGTTCCCAATTTTCAAATTATTCAATATATGATAAGACAAAATGGTAAATGTGGGCATAGAGTTGAACTGAGAACTTATCTGAACTTAGTTAACAAAAGTATTTTTGATTAAAGAATGTTATGATCAACAGAGAAGAGTGTTTGTCAATCCTATTCAGTGCAAAATGTTCACAGAACGCAAATGCAATAAAATCGCATGACAGCTGTACAGGGAAAGCCAAAAAAGGCATGCTGAATTATGTTACTGGGACGGATATTTCAAAATATAAATTAATGTGGCACATAAGTGGCAAAGCAAACCGAATTGCATTGCCATTATTAGTTAGTGCTCCCCAAACTGATGAAGCAGCAATGCGAGACTGCCAGTGAGGTCCCCTCTGAGTTCATTTTTTTTCTTCAGCTTACTGAATCAAATCAAGTCATTGCCGATTTAAAGACTTCATTCCTTGCCTTGATTTGACAAGTCACAACATGGAAGAGTACTCAATATTGAATAAAGTGGAAAAAAGATGTAAATTAAAAGGCATCTTGCATAACAGCATAATGCAACAGCGATTTGGGTTTTGTTGGCTGGGTATTAATAAAATTAAATTCATAAAAGATCATACTTTTCAATTAACTGATCTGCAAGGAGTAACAATAATAATTTAAGCTGCAGGCCTACTGGTCTGCAGCGTATATTATTATTGCTCCTCACAGAAAAAGTCCATTACATAACTTTTCTCTCAATGTTATGAGTGATTCATTAAATTGCTCGCCTTACGTCAATTTAGGAGAGCTGTTATTCACTCGTCCAGAGCTTATTTTAGGAGAGCTCCTATTTGCTGCCTTTTTCAAACTTTACAAAATGATACCGTATGACCTATGGGTGTGTCATGACCTTGACCCAATATCAGAGACTGTTTGTGTATTCAAACTGTCAGGTTCATAAAATTGATTTAACTCTTTGCATGCGGCTGGCGGATATTCCTGCCCTGCCCTGCACAGCACAGAGTTTCTCTTGTCTCTGAAATTAGCATAATTTGTGCATATTTAATCATATTGTCTCCCTGTAAATGGAATGGATTTTTTCACCAATGATTTCTTGTGTTACATTTAGATTTATTTTTCATCAAATCTGCTTTAAAGCAGCCATAACCAGATTTGATGAAAAATATCAATAAAATACTCAGCGGGTTAAGAGTTAATGAACAGATCTTGTTCATATTTTACATAATGATTGTTCATGACTCAAGGATGTGACATGACTATGACAAGTCTTGTTCATGCGCTACACAATGATTGCTTATGACCCAAAGCTGTGCCATGACCATGAGATATGGTCATAGCTACAAGGTCAAGGCCACAGGCCGTAGACAGTCACAACTCCAAGGTCAAGGTCAGATACCATTCATGAGTTCTAACTTGGGCTGGTCCATAACAATTAATTCAGTGGACAGATCTTGTTCATACTTCACACAATACTTGCTTATGACTCGCAAGGTCGTAGCTGAATAATGGTCATGGTCAGAGTATTTGTCCGTTATAACTTTGTATGGTTCAAGAAAATTTTGTTGCTACAATTTATTTGGCACTCTCCAATAAATGGTAATAAAAGATTTATTTAAGAACATTATCTTGCTAAACTAAGTCTTTTTCAATTTAGTTTATAAGTGGCTGAAAGAAAAACCAGTGAAATTATACAAAACTTTCTAGGCTGATCAGATGCCTTGGCACTCAACTACGAAATGTCACACCTTAATCTATTTGCTCTAGCAGCAGTTCTCCATGGCATTCCTGACTCTGGATGAATCACATCAGATTTTCTTGATATTGCTAAAGAACCAGTTGATCTTGTTTTCCTTCTTGCTGCTCCAGATGTAATCTGCAATAAACAACATAAAGATCAGGCTCAAGTCTTGGAAAATGTCCTCAAATTATGGACAAAGCCCTTTACTGCTAAAACTATTTTATCATTTCCTAGACAGTGCCATACAAAGATGTGTGCAGTGGGGTGCTTGTATAAAGAATATCTTCAAAGCAATATGTCTTGCAGATCATGATGTACTGCAAACACTGCCAAACTATCCAGGATTTCAAGTTCACTTCAGAATCTACTCTATTTTGACTCCAGTCTTGCCTTTATTTTTCATCAAATCACTGGGCTCCCGACATGCAAATTGAAGATGAATAATCTATCACTCACCTAAATTTAAAGTTAGGCAAGTAATGGCGAGTGATTCATTTCTCATTTAGCCATTCCAAATCTCACCCAATCATGTGACTGTTAAAATGGTTATGTTATGTTATGGTTATGTTCCAGAAATCCATCTTGAGTGTCATATAATGGTTTACAAGTTGGTTAACCCTTCACCCAATGCAGACGATATCAACATTTATTATTCTAAATATCATTTTTTAAAATTTTTCACAATATTTCAACAAAACCATATCATGTGACTCCTCGTTGGAACAAGCTCGACAAGCTCGTTCCAAAGAGGGGTCACATGATATGGTTTTGTTGAAATTTTTTGAAAAATAGTAGTTTTTCAGCTGCTGAATTTGCATATTACGTGGGCGGATGTGACCGAATCGTTGGGTAAAGGGTTAACAAACTTCGTAAATGGATTCTTTTTGGGTGAACTGGATACCAGGAGGACAGTCAAGTTTTATAAGGGAACCCTGTGAATTGAATAACAACTGTGCCCCAGAAAATTATTCAATTTACAGAAGTATTCCAATTAATAGGGATTTGGTCACCCCTGTATTCTAGGGATAAACTGAGCATTTACTCTATTAAATCTTGTTTGACATGGCTCATGGAACTGAGTGAAACAAGATATGATAATATGATAGATTAAATGAACTCCTTGCATGCTGCAGGCAGATATTCCTGCCCAGGACAGATATCTCGTCACTAAAATAAGTATAATTTGGGCATATTTAATCAATTTCCCGTCTGTAAATTGAATGTGCTTTTTCACAAAGATTTCTGGAGTTAAATTTAAGTGGATTTTTCATCATATCTGGTCAGGGATGCTTTCAAGAAGCCATGACTAGATTTGATGACAAATATCTTGAAAAATACTCAGCAGGTTAAGAGTTAAATGTCTGCACTGGATGGGCTGAAGACATGTAGGTCTTATAAACAAGAGGATTTGGGTGATAATTTGGGGTAATTTCTTGACATATTACAAGATATTTTATTCAATTAACAGGAGTTTACTCTAAAATCTATATGTAATTAACATGTCAAATTTGTACTGAGGGTACCGTAATTGGTTTTGTGTTTGAAAATTATATTCACTCAACAGGGTTTTCAATTAAGAGATATCCAATTAAGTGGGTTCCTCTGTTATGAACTGAAAATATTCACCAAGAGCTGCAAGGTAAGTGAGACGAAATGCTATCACCATGATAATGGCTGATGATGCACTGATCACTATCATGGCAATAGCATTTCGTCTCACTTATCATGGGGCTCTATTCAATGTCCTCATTGCCAAAAGTGCACTGCCATTTCTTCTCATAAAACCTGGCTGTGAGGTTGAAGCTCATGACTGGGTATCATTAGGCCACAGTTTTTTCTCTGGATGTTTCACTTTTTGTGTGCATGAGTGATCGCTCCCCTCAAAACCCCCACATCATGTCATTTTTGCTGTAGAAAAGATACCAGTATGAGGATGGTCAATGGATAAATGAGGGCATGATGTGAACTTGCAGTAACTCTACAAAACATACTCGGATAGTTGCTTTCCGGCCAAAGCTACAATTCAATGTCTTTGTTCTTCGTTTCCTTGGAAATACTTTGGTTTTAGATGGATCAGATGGTTCTTCATCAGCTTTCAGCCATTCATACTGTAAAATAATTTGAAAATTCGGGTAAATCAGACACAATGAATACTCCTCATCTATGGTTTCATTACCAAACTTAAGCACTGAATCTACTGTTTAGGTGCTAAAAGCAGGGCTGTACTGAACTGAAAATAAAATGACATAATAACAATGACATTCAGCTGGGAGTTAGGAGTAAAAGCCGTTTTGTTTACAGATTTGTATTCTTACAACTCACAGGAGAACTGAGAAGAAATCACCAATAAACTGTAATAAAACACTTATTGAAGAACAAATATTGATTACAAAACTGCTTGTGTAAATTACAAATTCATCAGTAGAAAAACAAGAAAAATGTTACTAAGGTAACACATGCCCCCCTGTGACCTTCACCTTGCAGATGCCATGGAAACTATTATACGCGACACACCTTCTGACTGTCCTTAACATTTGTAAAAAGTTTAACAATTGTACTATGATTCGTTTCTGAGTTATGGCTGAGACACGAATATTGAACGATTTTTAGTGTGACCTTGAAATGTGACCTTGACCATGCAGGTACAAACCTGGCATTGGAGTGTGACACATCCCATGGTCCTTTATAATTGTGTGAAGTTTGATGACTGTGCCCTAACAGTGTTCAGTGTGACCTTGAAATCTGACCTTGACCTTATGAACCTGGCTGTGGTGTGTGACACATCCACCTGTTGTCCTTTATAATTGAGCGATGTTAGATGATTGTAGCCCTAATAGTTTTGGAGTTATGCTTGAGACACGATTTGTGAGCCTGAACATATGAAGGTCAATTGTGACCTCCACCTTGCAGATACGGTGGAAACAATTATACGCGACACACCTTCTGACTGTCCTTAACATTTGTAAAAAGTTTAACAATTGTACCACGATTCGTTTCTGAATTATGGCTGAGACACGAATATTGACCAATTTTTAGTGTGACCTAGACCTTGAAGGTACGAACCCGGCTATGGTATGTGGTGCATCCTCCCATGGTCCTTTATAATTGTGTGAAGTTTGATGACTGTGGCCCTAACCGTTTTTGAGTTATTGGCTCGGACACTCACACACACACACAGATGGACGCACACACGCACACTTCAATCACTATATGCCACCCGACTTAAGTCGGGGGGCATAAAAACCCAAAATTTGCAAACAATTTCAACAAAACCATATATGACGCCTCATTGAAATGAGCTCATGGAGCCCGTTCCAATGAAGGATCACATGATATGGAAACGCTGAAATTTTTTGAAAAATTTGAAACAATAATATTTAAAATAATGAATTTTGATATCGCATTGGGTGAAAGGTTCAAAATAAATTCTTTTACTGACTAAACATGACAGATCAGATGGTTATGTTAATGTCAAAATATAAGATTCCAGGAAACTGACAACTGTAATAAATGTGTGTTATGAAGCTTCAAGATTTGATTTGATTTTGAATCTCAAGTTATTTGATTCGATTTGAATTGGCTACCTGATTTCCTTTTCGAATCTCTTCACAGGAATATAGCTTAGTTTCAGTAATTTATGTCATCCCACAAAACATATAGTTGAGATGGAAACTGTACATATATATAAATGGAAACTGTACATATATATAATGCTAAAAATAAAGATTGTGTCTAAATGATCTCTTTATACATCTGATGTCTCTTCATTCATATTTGGAAACATGCGCATCACAGTATAATTGATGTTTTATAACTTAACTCGCTGTCACGGTCAATTTTGGTGATTCGTTGTGTGTGTTTATGTTTGCATGATGAATTGTATATGTGCGGGTCGGGCAATTCCATGGGGAATCCATGCAAACTTTCTTGCAATGTCATGTGGCTTTTATTGTTACTGTAATAATGATACAATCTCTTATCACCAAATTTTTATCACTATTGATATTGCTGCTTGTGACTGCATTTTTGGTAAATCGTAGATGAAATAGAATATTTAAGAGTTATGAACTGCAGACTATGGGAATTTGATAACCTTTTACCCTGCATGACCAAAGGCACAACCCTCCAAAAAAAAAACAACAAACAAATCTTGAATAACTAGACATTTTCAATTTTTTGTCTCTTTGGTCATCATCTACGTTTCAGCAAAACTACAATGAAACACTACAATTTGAATGGCATCCTATGTGAATAGTACTGGTTGTATATGATCGTTACATTTACACAGAATGACATTCTTGCGTGAATGGGTTAATTGATATGGCACGGGTGCCAGTGTGGAAAGATAGAACGCGTGGCCACAGGCCTCGAGTTTTATCCCTCTGCTATGGAACAGGTGCCATATCGATTACTCCATTCACATGCGTGTGTTGTTGTGTTTATTACATGCCTTAACATCTATAAAAACAATTATTAGAAGACACTCAGAAATTCATTTGACAACTATCAACAAAAAAAAAACACATTTTATTGCCAACCAAATTTGCGAGGGGAACCCGCATTACTATTTCGTCCCCTGAGTTCCAATGTGCTACTGGCACTACTGGCACATTGAACACCTTGGAAATCAGAGGACGATTTATAGCTGTCACTGGTGATTTAAATTGTAATTGTGGTGCTCAATTTGTAGAAATTCCAGTGAAATATTGCTTCTTTATAAAAATAGCCAGTCAACGATTTCTGTTCTGCACATGTGTGCAGAACACATTTTCATTTTCGGCTTGGTTTCGTGTTTTTGTAGATGGAGATTTCATAGAACAGGTGTGTAATAAAAGGTAAAGGGTTAATGAGTGCATCATATTGCATGATGAATTTGGCAGATTTTTTTCCTCTGCACACTAATGTCAAAATAATGAAAATTCAAGAAGCAAATTTTTTCCAAAATGTAACTCGGCTTTTAAGCCCTGTAAGGGGCATGGTGGCTCATTAGGTAGAGGTGCAGGCTGCAAGCTGTGAGTTCCTTTGCTCGAATTCCACCTGCGGCAACTGCGTTGTGTCCTTGGGCAAGACACTTCACCAACATTGCCCACATAGGGGCACGGTGATGCTGTGTACTAAGGTGTACTGCACGTAGATGGGGCACTAGTCTTCAACCAATGCTAACCCTGCTTGTGTGGAGTTAGTATGTTGAGGAGCTGACAGTTGCTCGCCATTGCTCGGTGGTTCTCTCTGGGTTCTCCGACTTCCTCCACCTTTAAAACTGTTGTGGTCATGATTAGCCATTGTGCAGAAATATGTGACCTTAAAAACCAATAAATAAATAAATAATTTAAGCCCTGTCAAACAAGACTGAATTGGTTAAATTCCTAGTTATGTTATGGGGAAAATTTGCAGCTTGAAATCTTGGTATTTTGACATCAGTGTGCAAAAAAACCATAAGCGCTTGAGTTAAAGGGTGAACAAAGAACAATGGGAACAATACCAAAGATGATGCAAGCTATGCATCTAGGCCAAAAAAGGAGTAATATCCCAACATATACTAACAAGAGGCCTCTTGGCCTATATAGCTTGGCTTTGGGTCACTACTTTCAGGGCAGATATATGTACGATAAATATAAGACAGAGAGAATATAAGATATATGGTTACCTTGAAATCTAAAAAATTATGACCAGGCTCTGATGGGAGATATTAAAATTGCTGACCCTACTCATTAACCTATGTTGAAATGAAAAAATAATGGTTCAGAACCTATCTTTTGCTATAATGCCAAACAAAATGTAATCTTCATTCATTGATTATGTTAAATATTATTTATTTTATTCAAACAGGATGCTCTTATTTTCAGTTTCCCCAAAGGGGAAATACATTAAAACATTCTGCAAACAAAAGTGACAATGAAATGTCATAAGTACAATACCGAAGTTTGCTGTGACCCTGACCTTGATATGACGTTGGAGCAAAGTCATGACACACCTTTGAGTCATAAGCAATAAATGTACCTAGGGTATGAATAAGACCTGTCAATCATACATTGTACAATCCGGACAAGATTGGTACTCAAGAATGCAAGTGTTATGGTGTAACCTTGACCTTGATGATGACAATAGGTCAAGGTCATGACACAACATTAGGTTATGGGCAAAAATTGTGTGAAATAAGAACAAGATCTGTCATGTAGATTCAATTATACAGACCAGACAAGGGCTGTATAACAATATCAAACTTTTGCTGTCTGTGACCTTGACCTGGATGATATGACTTTGGATCAAAGTTGAGTAATACCCTGGAGTCATGAGAAATAATTGTACCACGTATGAAAAAAAGTTGTATGGACCGGACACAAATGACACTCATTACGTATACAGTACCCATATGAGACTGGTCAATTAATACCCAAGTTATTGATGCTAAATTTAGATTAGTGCTGTCTATTTATAGAGGAACTATTTATGAGTGGGCTTGTACAATTAATTACTTATCTTCATTGACAACAGAGCAACAATAACAAGAACATTGGCTTTGATATATTTTATTTCATTCAAGTGTTTCAACTTTTATCAAGCGATAAACTATAGAAACATAATACATTGCACATAGATATTAACATAAATAAGTTTGTTTTTTGCACATAGATATTTACATAAATGAGTTGACTTTTTTAATCTTTTAACTTCATTTGGTTTCTTATAACTAACATTACAGTACGTTCAACGTGGATTGAAACAAAAATGCCGCTGCGGTGTGTTCTCCACCGTGGAGTTCCAGTGGACCGCAGTGTTTGATCAGTGGAAGACAATGGTCACGAGCGTTAAGGATTAGCTTAATTGCTTTTGCATGTCAGTTTCTCTGTTGGTTAATAAATACTGACTTGTGATGTCAACTGCAAGACAACTGTGTTTGTTACTGGTAGTAGATAATTTATTTTAAATATTAAAATTGGAATTTGGAGGAGGCAGACAGCGACTATAGCTGTGGTTTAAATTAGGAATAGAACAGTCAGTTCCATTTGGTTAAGTACAAAGTCCTCATCACTTTCGAAACTAAACTGTTGTGTTTGCGCGATCAATTTGATGGGGGAACTAAATAGACCAGACTTGAGAAAAACAACATATATTCGCAAAGTTCCCAATTTCACATTTTGTTTACAGCTGTAGGCCAACACGTGATGAACCGTGTTTTTCTTGGGTGGGAAGTGGGGGCGAAAAAGCCTCCTGCGTCAAGAAATCACCCTCTGCGCACGGCTAATGATCGAAGTGATACCAGTTTACGACATTGAGTCAACTCGACCAGCCCATCCTCTTTCCTGTCTTACTCTTGTCGGGCTACACAATTAAAGATTCTTATAAAAAGGATATAGTAAAAAGAAACTATAGTGTTTTTGAATGGATACCAAAAAGTATCACACTTGTGACTGAAACTAATGATTATTTTGCAGGGGGGGGGGGGGGATGAGGGGGGTGGACAGGAGATATTTGCATACCGAAACAAATATCCTTCATCCAATTCTGCAGGGGTTTGTACATACTTTTATACTCTTTGCGTTTCCAAATTTTTCAATGTTCCTTTACATTGTAGTTATTTGTATTATCAATTGAAATAGCTAAGCCTGTGTGGATGTAAAAATACGTGGGTGAATATAAGGGAGATAGGCCTACCGAATTAAAATATCTGCGAATGTGCAATTCTAAGAGAGAGTACACTTCAGTTGGAAAGAGAGAGACAGATATACGTGATGGAAGTGGGTGGGGAGAAAGTAAGAAAAAGTGAAAGAAAATCAGTACACGAAAGTATATGCAAGTGCATGTGGGCGTATGTCTGCATATTACTCTCTGTGTGAGTGTGTGTGTGTTGGGGGGGTCCACAAGGGTGTGTGTGTGTGTTGGTGTGCGTGCATGTGTTTGTTTTTTGGGTTTTTTTTAGGAACTACTGTAAAAAAAAGACCTACCTCTGATGAAAATGTGTCTCATAAGCCTTCATAGGCTGGATTTCATATAAATATTTTGTAAATACTCTATGTATATTATGTATGTGTATTGAAATGTGCCACTTGAATAAAATATTTTACTACTACATTAAAACAGTCGGTATTGACGTGATTAATTAAATATAGTAGATTAAACTACCACCTGCACAAGGTGTGAAATAACATCTGAGTGGCACGAGAAAGCACAGAGCTGTCCTTCAAACCAACATCTGTTTTAACACCTCTGCACATGACAAGCTTGAGAAAAAATAAGAGACAAAGCAACATTTTCAATTACTTTTTATTAATTCAGCAATCATAATTATAACCATATTTAAATAAAATCAACAGAAAATATTATTTTTTTTATTTTTCAATAATGACATGCCAATCGACAAGCCATACCACCACACATCTTAACCCTAGCTCAAACATGCCCCGATATTTCGTATTATAATTTTTTGGTTTTGACACCCCACACGTGTCTTGAAACACCCAAAATTAAAATAGGTCTGACAGGAGATTTTAGTTCCTCTATCGGAGATTTTCTGGTGCCACCCCTGATTTTTGCATGCAGCCAGAATATCAAAAATTTCAGTGTCTTGGCAGTGTAAGATTCAGTCATCCATACCACTTAAATGGTGAAGTAAATAGTCTCTGCCCTCCCTCCCCATCCCCGAAACGAGGCAATTGGACACCAGACTCACATAAACCCACACACACAAACAGGCCTATATCATTGATTGCCCATCTACCCCCTCCCCCCACCCCCTCCATCTTGGCCAGTTTTCCTTGCTAGTGCATGCAGGTGCTTCAATATATGGATTCCGAAGTGTCTTGGGCTGAAATGTCCCAGGGCCACCACAAGCATTCCTTTTTCGTTAATGTAGTTTATTTATGTTAATTTCTCTCTCAACATGTATATTTTAACATTCCACTCTGAACTTAACTTTTAAAATCGTAAATCGGATACCCTTCCTCCCCAACCCGCAATTTATTCAAAATTCAGTTCCGGTAACATGATTCTTCTCCGTTGATAGCTACAGCTAGGTAAAAGACTGTCGGGGGATTGTCCAGATATTGTGCTGGTCAAGTTATAATTTTTTCAACTCACATCCATGATTTCAGTACGGAATAATATTTATTTTTTCGTAATTCCTCGAGTTCTGAATCGATTTTGATGAACAACATTCGGAATCGCAATAGCTTTTAATAACTTTTTCAAATATTGAACTATCTTTTTAATATTTCAAGTAAAAGTAATTTTTCACTGACTGTGAAAAAATTTGATCTAATTAAGAGCCGGTGACTGAGAGATCAAAAGATAAACCGATGCCAGCCAACATCCCATCACACAGTTTGACATATTCATGCGAGATCGTTTTTTGCCATATTAATGCTTTTTATTATCAAAAAACATGTATGGAGCATATGTATTCAATTTATACTTAAGTGCAATTCCTAACAATCACTAAACAACAATGAACTGAAACTATTTTTGGTGGAAGAATAAACCTGATTTCCGCACTTGCAAAAAACACAAGTTAATTACAGATAAATTGAAGTCACGTGGTGGGGTTTTGAGACCCCACCTCGTAGTGTAATTAGTGGGATCTCAATTTCTGTGTTCATATGGGCAGCGCACACGACATGCTGAAATATTAAAGTTTTTATAATGGTCACCTTAACATAGGGCCTGTGACCTTGACCTTGAGGGACACATACCATATTATAATTCATGACACATTGTCTTTTGATAATACATATTGTTATAAAGCTTTGTCAAAAAATATTCAGCGGTTAAGAAGTTATGTCATGGACAAACAAAATGTTGACAACCGACTGTCACAGACAACAGATGACAGACAACGGACAAATCATTACCAGAAAAGCTCTGCTGCCACTTATCAAGGGGAGCTAAAGAGGTAAAATATTGGGTGTTTTTCTTTCCCACAAGACTGAATGATTAATGGCACTGAAGGACTGAGTTTGCCCTGTAGGCTTTCAATTAGGACATGGGTTAGCAACTTGGTAATCTAATGTAAGGCTTTCTAATGGATTTACACATCATGAAAGCTCTTAACCATCTACATACTGATATTGAATTATCAAATATTTCAAGCTGCAGATCTTTTCCTGCAATACAACTCGAAATTTAACCAGTTCAATCTTATTTGACATAGCACATTGAGCTCTGTCAAATTATTAAACAATTCTGAATTGGTTACATTTCTATTTGCATTATGGGAAAAAAGTTCAGTCTTTGACAGCAGTGTACAGATATTTAATATTTGATGAGCAAAAGAAATTTATTTTATGTTATAATTTATTGCTAAGAGAAATGTAATAATAGACTTTTCTTCTTTAATCCTAGAACCAACACGAATAGGAGACGGCACATGCAAATAGATTTCTTGAACACATAAAATTGCTCATTTTTTGCCTCAAAAACATAGCTTATGACACCTTATTGGAACAAGCTCAATTGAGATATGATTAAAATTCTATTTGAAATTTATTTAACACCTCCACCATTAATGTGTTAAGATTATATGGATGGAATGTGTCTGCAGATTATAAATTCTATACTATCAGCAAACATGAATTTTGATTTATTTGGAAAATACTTCAATCTGACAGCTTGGGATTGGAAATTTGATTTTCCAAGCATGATGTGTTGCAACTGAATATGTCTGGTAATGTGCAATGAAAGACTCACATGCAAAGAAGCTGATTTATTTTATATGAACTGGCAGGCTTAATAGTACAATTACATCGTAAGAATGGTAATAGCATTTAAATCAGACTTTTGTGATGATTTAATCGAATTTTCCAGCGATGTCTAATATCATGTTAATAAGTACACAAACTATTGAAGAAGAAAAATCAACTCCTGGTGGAACATTTATTCAGTCCTGTTCAAACAGAAGACCTTTATGTATTTTTTTGCATGAAAATTATAACACTTTCATACAGGGAATTGGTATCAAAAGTACAGAACAAAATAGGGAAAATATGAAGATAATAAAGTACATGTAATTTTTTTCTGGGTTATTATAGATTTTAACTGGAAGAGTGCTCAATTATTTTTCAAAGATGATTTGTAACACAAGTATTTTTTTTTCAAAGATACCATCCTACAAGCAAGGGGAGACTTGGTTTAGCAAGATTTTGTTCATAGATATTGTTACTATTTATTGAAGAGTGTCTGTTTGCACTCTCCAATAAATTGTAACACAAGAGGCCCCAGGGGGCCTGAGGGTGCTCACCTGACACGGTAGTCTAAATATCCAACCAGGGACTTGACTTGAATTAGCTCCATACGCCCCTCCTAAGAAAAGCATATACCAACTAGATGAAGCGTATACCAACTAGATGAAGCGATTGTGCCCACACAATACACAGGATTTCCTTCTATTTTCAGTTCCTGCACTTTTACGTCCCAAAATTGAGATTAACACATAAAAGACTTTTTTCCCAAAGAAAATATTTTCAGCCTAAAATTTTTTTTTCTTCTTAAAACGCATAAAAAAACAAAAAACTAATTTCCGGTTAAAAAAAAAAATAAAGTCCCACCCGGACCCCAAATTTTCATTGGAAAAAAAAAAAAAAAAATTTTTTTGTCTTAAAATTGACCGAAAAGCATAAAAAACAAAAAAAAAATTCTGGATTTTGGTCCAAAATTTTTAAGTCCGGAACAGGGCCCCAAATTTTCAAAAGTCCCACCCGGCCCCCAAATTTTCAGAGTAAAAAAAAAAAAAAATTTTGGTCTTAAAATTGACCGAAACGCATAAAAAAAAGATAAAAATTTCTGGATTTTGGTCCAAAATTTTTAAGTCCGGAACAGGGCCCCAAATTTTCAGTCTAAATATGAACCCAGGGACTTGGCTTGAACAAACTTGAATCTCACCCCCCTAAGGATGCTGCATACCAAATATCAAAAGATTCTTATTGGTAGATCTGAAGAAGATGATTTTTAAAGAATATTCCTCATACTGCACTAATTTAAACATTTGGGCTCCCACTGAGAGCCCAAATATGGACCCAGGGAATTGATTTCAATAAACATGTGAAACAATCCTCCAAAGATGTTATATGTGAAATTTGAAAGCTTTTGGAGCAGTGGTTTGGGAGAAAAGTAGTCTTGCATGTTTTTCCCATTACCCACAGTGTTAAAAAATGCTGACTCAGCACTTTTTCAAAAGTCCCAAAAAGTACCCCATGATAAAAACCGATAGCAATTTTTTTTACCATTCCATTCTGTTGGTCCTAAGGATGCTTCACACCAAATAAGAATTCTCAGTGCCATGTAGTTTTGGAGATATGGGCATTTTAATTTTTTTCTATTTTTAGCTCCTGCGGTTCCCATGGGGCGACGGGAAAACAAATTTGGGCATAAATTAAGTACTTATGACCCAATAAGCTCTCATATCAAATTTGGTCCAAATCTGCCTCTCAGTTTGGAAAATAGAAATTTTGGGAGTGGCAAAAATTCTTGCCCCTCCCATAACAACGGCAAATATAGCTCCTGGAACTTCTCTTGAACAAATCTGAGTCTACACCTCAAAAGGAAGCTGCACACCTAATATCAAGTCTCTGCTACTGCTGGTTCATGAGAAGAAGATTTTTTAAGATTTAGGCACACTTTTTGGGCGTGGCCTTACCAAGGGGTGAGGCGACTTGATTTGAACAAAATCAAATTGTGATGTCATAACAAACTATTATCTCAAATATCAATTAAATTGGTTCAGCGGTTTGGGAGGAGAAGACGCAAACACCATGTTCACGGACGACGGACGGTGAGTGATCACTGTAGCTCTCCTGACTGAAAGTCAGGTGAGCTAAAAACAGTTTTATTGGGGCAACAGCGGGAGTATCTGCAGAGAACCACCAAGCAATGGCGAGCAACCATCAGGGTCCCCAACATAATAACTCCACACAAGCAGGGTTAGCATTTATTAAAGACATGTTCACCATCAATGTGCTGTACACCTTAGTACAAAATGCCACCATGCCCCCACATGAACAATGGGGGTAAAGTGTCTTGCCCAAGGACACAACGCAGTTGCCGCAGGTGGGAGTCAATTGGAGGACCTCTCGGCTTGCAGCCTGCACCTCTGAGCCACTGCGCACCCAGTTCTGTATCAATACTTTTTTTCCACTGCTGAGCAAACATCAAGCTAACACATGCAATGTAAAGCCACTATAGTGGCTTTCAGCACTTTTCAATACAGCCATGCCAGTAAATTCTAGCACTCAACCAGTTAATCCCTTCTCAGAATTAATAAATGCACATCTCCCAGAGTTATACACAAGTACTGATACTCTAGTTTTGTTTTCTTTTTTTATATTACATATCATGCACATCTCACAGTCATACATGAACACGAAAACTGACATAGCACTTTTGTTATCTTTTCTTTCTTCCAATTGAGGCTTATGACCTCTTTCTGAAATGATATCAAGCTCATTCCAGGGAGAGGTCAGAATGAATGGTTTGGAAGCGAATTTTTAAAAATGTTTTTAGGTGAAACACAGATACAGAGGAACCTCTTAATTGGCTATCTTCTAATTGAATAAGTCTGTTGTTTGCATATGATTTCTAAATACCAAACCATATAGTTGATGCTTGTTGACCCAAAGTTTGTGAGACCGACAGTGTACTTCGACTTACACGGGTGTTCAAGTTATCCACATGTGGTCATTTTGGGAGTACCGGTAATTTGGTGGTTTTGACAGGGCAAAGGGAATTGTGTACAGTGTTTTCATGTTCTCCAGATATTTATTTCAGTCTACAACCTTACTGCATTGTTTTTTCATGAAACAATGTATACGACATGTACTGTCTGTTCTGTTTTTTTATAAAATCAATTACAACTTAACTCACAGTTTGTTTAAATTTGGGATGCTACCAATAACAAGAATATGGATCAACATGAATATGGACAAATAAAAGATCAGAAAAGTAATGAACAAAAGGTAAAAAATCATTAACTGAGTAAATATGATGGACAAACTGAAATATGTTGTGATGGTGTGCAGTACCAATGGAAATAAGTTTAAGGATGAATGCAGGAAAATTCTTCTCATTTCAGAATTGATGATAGTAGTCCACCATGCTCCTGCTTGTCTGGAGCTGATTTCACCACTACCTGGGATGAGAATGGCAAGCAATAAAATATGCTGAAATTTGTGAAAATTCCCACATTTTTAGGATAAATTTGTGAAAATCAGGTTTCTTAAAAAAATCTTAGAACACCGAGTGAACCTGTTGATTGACATTACGTGTACACTCCATATAAAAAAAATTATCCCAATATCGACTGAGTGTGTTATGTAGGATTATATAACAGCAGGTATTTACTCACTAATCAGTCTTGATTGGGAAAACACCTCGCAATTTACATAATAAGTTCTCTTCACTAAATCCTTTTTCTGTGCCTGAAATATTTTTGGGGGAATTTTCTGTATCAAAAAAATCCTTTAAATGTGAAAATCGGTCCAATAATTCACGTTTTGTGTTCTAATAAAGCTTGAAAAAAATGCGAATTTTGACGATCCCGTGAAGCAGTGTGGCTCTTCCATCTATTGGATTTACATGCCATAAAATAGTCTGAACTCGCTTGTTCGAGGTCATTGTTGTTGAAAAAAACATTCTGATTCTCAACCGAAACGGACGGGTGAAGATAACTACACATTTTCGTTTTGAATATACTGGCAGTTTATCTGCTTTGCGCCCGGAATATAACATCATAATCCGCCCAAATGTTAAATTAAAACGCATTTTTTATTCTATCTGACAGCCGCTATTTAACCCCAGGCACAGGGGAGATTATCTTCCATTTGACAGTGCGAAGAGCAATTAGACATGGACTACCTGCCTGAAAAAATCAAGAACACTTTACTGGTGCTGGATGCCAGCTCACTTCTCAACTGGAATGTCCAGGTTGAGAGTGAGTGCGTCCAGCTTACCGTTAAATACAAGACAAAACCCACCTCTGGGAGTGGTAGTACCTTTCGCGGGCCCACCTGCACTGGTCCACCCCAGAGGAAGGGAAAACAGCCTACCACCGAGACACCCGTGGAAAACAAGAAGAAGACGAAGAAGAAGTCACCAGCCACTAAACGCAGGGATGCCAGGCGAATGGAGGCGTGGATCGAAAGGAAGAGGACTGAGACCGGAAATCAGGAGATGGAAAAGGTGATCACTGTCAACTCACCTCCAAACCCTGTATCACCAATCCCAAGCCATACCTCTTCACCAAAGAGGTCAGAGGGAGAGGCGAAGCAGGAAAGGGAGACAGAGGAGATGGAGGACGCACAATCCGTACCTGACACTCCTATTAACCTCAACAAATCGGGCCTCAAATCCATTTCATCCTCAGAGTCCGAGCATGAGCCCTCTGATGAAGGCGATACTAACCTGACAGTCTACATTGAAATGTTGGATGGACGTGCCATTGAGTGCTTCGGCGAACTCAAGCTGGAGTTTGACGGAACTGGGGATGATTATTCGGAATACCTTAAATCAACCCAGATGGAATGGGCTAAGGAAACATACAACGTCCTCATCAACAAACCAAGGTCACTTGGAAGCAGCCAGGATCCACGACCCGTTTTTCCACAGATGGCTAAAACGCAAAAACTCAGAAACAGCAACTGCCAAGCCTTCGCCATCTCAGCCACCTCCTTCCAAGAAGAAAAAACACAAACGTAGCAAACGCCACTAAACCTGAACACCTTCCTCCTTTGACGTGCCTAGACAAACCATCAAAAACCTATCCTACAGCTAAAGAGGGTCAAAAGGGGCTTGTTCTCCAAATCGGTCCCTGCGCGCCTTCGGCGTGCGAAACCATTCAATTCGGATTATCTTCAAACACGGATCAGATCCAATTCGGCTAAAACCGGTCCGTGCTTCTCTTAATGACGCCACCCAGGAATACATTACTTGACTTTATGGTCACGAGAACACCGTTGTGACATCTTATTCAACCCGGGAATCGGTCATATCAGCGGTGACTGATATAGGTGATAAAACAAGTTTTGGCTCCCATTTTTTTTTTGGGGGGGGGGGGGGGTAATTTTGAAAAGATTAGGACCAAAACGCATGCTCTATTCAATTCGGCCAAACTCAAACCATTCTCGCCCTAACTCGGTGATAATGTTGCGACATCATACTATGATGTGGATAATTAATGCTACTACCCCCCCCTCCCCCCCCCCCCCCCCCCATTCTTCTTTTAAAGAACTTCATGAACTGCAACTGCAGGGAACCACAGGATCATTCTGGTTGTCCCTTAACCCAACGTGGACCCCATGGGTGACACTTACAAAATAAATTCTAGGATTACAACTACCAATTTCCAATTTTGTCTCTAAACATAGCTTGTGGCCCCTCACTGGAACGACTCGTGATTTATTTACTTATTTACCAGTAAAACAGCGAATCGCGAATAGCGAGCTCATTTCGACGAGGGGTCATAAGTTACGGGTTTTTTTGAGAGAAATATTGGAAGTGTAATAAAATTTGAATGGAGACTTTTGTAAAAAGTGCGGGACGGATTTTATCCTTGACGTTGGTTAAAGGGCAAACAGAAATTCCAAAACGGTCTTTTAAATGACACTTGCAGTACTTCGTTCTCTCCATACTTGGGAGGATGTGCAGCTGCAACGTGCCTCAACAGTGACGTGGATGAAGTTTGGAAAAGTTGACTAATTATAACACTGTTGGTTTCAGTAACGGGAATTGGACGTGGAATTGGTGTTCAGACATGAAGGAGTGAATATTTCGAGTAACAAGAATAATATAATTTAACACGCCACTGAACAGAAGTAACTAATTGAGCTTAATTGTATACTGGTATATCATATCTTCAACACCTTTTCCAAGGCTAATTTACTTATTAATCTGTCAAAGGGCCGAAGCATTTGACGCGTCCATTGAAGAGAAACCCATGCTGACTGGGGAGAATTATTATTACCAAAACACCAACATACAGACGACAGCGTCTGACCAATACGTTATCAGTCTATCCAGTTTCCAGCCACGAAAATAAACATACTATTTCCAAGAAAAAACGTACCAAATACTACGAAGATAAACCCGGTGTCCATTAGTCTCCACCAGCCTACAGGACCAGGTGGCACAAGATAAATTCTTTAATAACAGCTAAAAATTTAAAATTTTTTGTCTCAAAACAGAGCTTGGGACCCCTGAATGGACCGACTCAGTATCCACTAGCTCGTTCCAATGAAGGGTCATAAGCTATGTTTTTGAAACAAAAACTTAAACATAACAAAATTGGAATGCAGATTTTTGTATAGCCTGAGTGCTGGCCAAATTCGTCCATTGGCGTTGGATGTAGGGCTATAGTGCATTTCCATATTTTGTCTCAGTCACATAGTTTATGGCCCCTCATTGGAATGCTCCCTCTCCCCCGTCAATGAGAGCCACAAGCTGTAAAAAAGGAAAATATATCAAATTTTAAGGGAGAATTTTTCCAGGCGTGGCGGATCAGATTTAAAAGTGAAGACCATACTGTCGATCGCTGACTCACGGGAGGCGTGAATACACCAGGGTTACAGGGGGGGGGGGGGGGCAAAGAGAGAGAGAGAGAGTGTGTGTGTGTGTGTTATGGACGTGGGAAGCAAATGTATGTGGGCAAATCTACGTTTAAGGGGCAAATGCCTAATCCCCCCCCCCCCCCCCCCCCCCCCCCCGGCCCCAGTGACGCCACCAATGTTTCATGCATTTTTTCAGATATTGGAAGTTGACAAGAAAATCCCATTGTGGGTGTCTTAGTATCAATCCACTTCCTATACTGCACTATAAATTTGTTTACCGTAGGCCATGATTCGTCCGTCCCTTGCTTCTAAAATTTCATGATTCAGAAGACTGAACTTAATTTGAAAAATCCACCCGAGTTGTTACGAAAATGACCGGAAGGAGTAGATGGATTTATTTATTAATTCTGTTCCATTCTCAATTTAGTTTGTCAAAAATAATTACTGAGGTAAACGTGAAGTAGCTTATATGCAATGATATTAAATCATATGCGGGTTCGTAATGATCCCGAGTCTGAAAAACAGGGGCCGCACTTCGTAAAGACAGGATGTTTCGCCGAGACTGTCACATTATTGTTCTAAAAACATAACAATGCTCAGAATACGTTTTATTTTAAAATACTTCCTCTATCTGGTAATTTTATTTAAAAATGTCTCGACGAACTGTTTCGAGAATGAAGGTAGACAAGATCATGCTCGATGGCAACAAACTTACCTTTAATTGTACAGGGGGGAATCCAAATGACATATCGGCAAAACATTTTATTTTAATACAGAAACAAGTTCAATATCTCGAAAAATACTGGGCGAATTGTTTAACATCAGACATTATTCCGGGGTACAATGATCTGGAAAAGACAGATATGGTATTTTTATGTCATTATTTTATGAAATGCAGGTTTTAGAAATTCGCGGACTGAAGACTAATATTGCTAATCAGGTTCAGACTCTGGAAGAAATTTCTCGTCGCGCACTAATTGATTATGTAATGCTTCTCTCCTAACCGCACTTGGGTACCCCACTTTTCTACACAAAAAGTGGGGTACTCGAAGTGCGGTTTTATATGGAGTGTACACGTAATGGAGAAATATTTAATTTCTATACATTTGTATGAAAATGGTCTTTTAAGACCATTTTCAAGCAAATTTCTAGAAATAAAATTTCAGCATCTGGGGCATGAATTCGCTGAAATCAGCAATTTTCTGAAAAACCTCGTCCCTGTTAACTGAGTACTGAGTACAAAGTTGACTTAAGTGAAGAATTTTATTGTGCTCATCCAACAATTTCTTTCAACATTTTGTGTATCACAAGCAGTCTACAAAAACATTTTACAATATCACATCCCCGAAGAGCCAAGTTTTATTGAAAATTAAATTTATAAAAGCCTCTTATTCAAAATGGAAAATAACCATGGGATTAATTATTGTTCATAAAACCCTCTCAGACCTACAGTCACACTATCAAAACAGAAACATGTTATCCAGTGTCAAGCTTTTGCTATTGTTGTCCTAATTAATAAGTTACTGATACAATAAACAAAAGAAGAACCCATTATAAAATGAACACTCAGTTAATAAAATGCCAAGGTGTGAACATCAACCAGCACTCTGTTTAAATTATGGAAATACCTTATAACATTACGAGAGCACAGGGCTGTCTTCGCTGACTCAGCTAAATCATTAAAAATTCAACGTCTAAAAATAAAGAAAAACTGGGAAAGAGAAGGTGAACAAACAGGCAGTGAAAACGGCTCAGCTGTGACCATTTACCAGGATGGCCTGCCTTCGCTGACTCAGCTAAATCACTTAAAATTCAATGTCTAAAAATAAACAAAAACTGGGAAACAGAAGGTGAATAAACAGGTCGTGAAAACGGCTCAGCTGTGATCATTTACCAGAATGGGCTGCCTTTGCCGACTTTGCTAAATCATTAAAAATTCAACGTCTAAAAATAAGCAAAAACTGGGAACAGGACACATAAGTTTACAAACTGCCATCCACAATGTAATCACATACTTTTGTCTATTAACTAATTCTGCCTTTTTTCTTTAAGCAGGTACACAGAGATACTTTCTTTTTGATCTCCAGCAAACCAATAAACGCTATGGAAAACTATTACCGATATGGAACACAGTAACCGCTATGGACTCTGAACATCCTCCGCTCCATCCCTAGAAGTGGTCATCCACCTCCTTGGAGGCGAGCGTTGGTCCTGTGTCCCACTTCTACCCCTTTTTTAAGTGCCTGGTGAGTGCATTCTGACTGGGCCAAATAGGTTCCAATGCAGGCCTGCCCCCGAACCAGGGAAGTTCAGGTCTTTCTATGAGTGGTTCCCAAAAGGGGCAGTTGTTGTTTTTCTTTCACGATCCAATGATACACTCAACTGAAGTCCAGGAAAATGAACCAACTCCAGTTTTCATCAACCGCCTGAGGCAGACTATACTTGCCAATGATGGCCCTCCACCACATCATGACTATCCTTTTAAGTGGGAGACTTTACTTGCCCCAAAACACCATCACAGCACCCCCAGGGAGAGGTAGCACCTTTGAGAGAGGACCCCCTCTTGCTCTGATCCTCACCCAAGGGTTCAGTCAACGACAATCACAAAGACAAGCCAACACTCTTTTTCATCATATAACCCAGGACATCTGCCGAGTACCTGATCCTTTTCCTCCTTCAACACGCCTAGACATGTAGCTACAAGATCTTACACAGTTAAAGAGGGTCGAAAGGGGCTTGCCCCACAGCGTCCCTGCATGCCTTTGGTGCGCAAAACCATTTCTTTCAACATTACGAGAGCACAGGTAACACTGAATACTTCTTGTTCAACACTGATCCTCAGACTTGGACCATCCAAGTGAAGGATGGGAGTGTTCAACAAAAGGTGGATTTTGGAGTTGAGGGTACACCAACACCTCCTTCGGTGAGAGGTAGTATCTTTTGTGTCCTCACTTGAAGGAGACTGGATCTTCACTGGATGTCAGAAAGAAAAGAAAGAAGTGTCCCTTGACCAGATGGTGAAATGCAGACTGACTGAGAGTTCTTGTTGAAGAACAAGATGAAGAAAGAGGAGGTGCGAACACCTACCTCCTACTCAACACCTCGTGCCCCATAACTGCCCGTATCCAGCTTGGTTCACCTCTTACCAGAAAATGAACCAGAGGAGAACAGTGATTCTGTAGTCATGCTTAACTCTAGCACGACTCTTTCTCTTCACTTTTGCATGACTCTTTCCCTTCACGGAGTAGAGTTGGAGGACAGCGGAATGATCTCGGTGCCTGAGGAGGTGGAGGATTGTGTGACCGTAGCTTCATCTCTGAATTCATTTTTTCCTGGGAACCAAAGCTCAGTTAAGGTAATGGCTTACCCGGACACACCATCACTTGAGTCAAAAGGGTTTGAACAACCCCCACTTCGTCCTGGGTGCCATCGGCATGCTGAAACCATTTCATTTCGAAAACTATTATGTTTTGTGCCTTGAGTAATAATATACTGTGATGCAATACACTGTTTAAGGGGACTGTAAACTAAACAAGATGCAATACCACCGGTATCCACCGCCAAGGGTTTCCAGGTTGGAAAAAGGCCCAGAGCTCTAGAAAAAGCTGGACAAAACCTGTTACTTGTGAATATCCTTTCCCCCATGGTGGTCTATCAGCATACCAAAGATCATTTAAATCCAAAATCCACTGACTGAGATATGAAGGTCCAAAGTTGTTATGGACAGATGGACGGACCCCATTTCTGTATCCCCCACAAACTTCATTTTGGCAGTGGATAATGAAGGTTAGTCGTGAGATAATGTGCTATTCTACATATGATGCTCATCTCATCCTTTGTACTAACATGGGTTAGTGTTATTTCAATACCAGAGGTATGCCCAACATTTCACAGTATTTCAGGCTAATAGCCAAATTAAACAATGGAATTTAGCCCAAATTGGGTGTGCATATTAATGGATGTAAGAGCAATTTCTATGAAAATGACATTACATTGAATTTCGTGAGAAAACAAGTGAAACTGCTACCTGTAAAACAACATAATTTAGCACGGACGTGATGGATTTTGTAGATGGATACTGGTTCAGAAATTATGGGGATGAAACTCAAAAGGAGTTACCAGGATACGCAACTAGAGGGGGGCCCATTTTATATTTTCTGATTCTTTTGGTAAAAAATGTGTTGACATTTTGCTCACCGTGCCAAACGATAATTACCAAGGTGTGTCGTGGACAGTACCCACTGGACCTACACGACAAACATCAACTTTTTTGCCTTTTCCACAGCATGGACGTGTTGGGTGATGTCATGAGGTTCTTACATGATTATATCTCAATTGAATCGTGTCAACACATGCTGGCAAAACTCGTCTTTCAGTGCGCGTTACCTTAATTCCTGGCAAATCATCATTACATAATAATATGTTGCGTGTCAATACGTAGCAAACACGACAGCGCAAAGCTAAATAACACTAGGATGAATTGTGAATTCTGTCATGAGTGTGTTCACAAGTATGAATTCTTGACCTCGGAACTTGTCGCGGAGAGAGAATCACATCAATTGAGATTGTGTCATAACAGGAATGAGTCCGAGTGCAAAATCAAGTATGATGAGGGATGAAAACTTCATAACATGAGTGCTGAATTTTGAATTACGTGGAAGACCACATAGCACACAAGATGGAAGGATTGAGGTAAACTACAAGTTGGAAGTAATAGTAGTAACAACCACCACAGTATAGTCAGGAATTGAAATGCATAAGTAACGCATAAGTAAACATTAAATGAAAGTGTCAATGACACTGTAGCTTAACCTGATTGTGTGGTGTGTTTGATGAAAAGGATAATGTTCAATGTTTATGAAAGGATTATGAAATACAACAAAATAGTTGAGAATATGTTAGTTTCTGTTCCCTGTATGTAAGTTTTCAATACAAATAATTTGAGGTGTAGACTGTACTAAAGAACTGAGGGGGGTTAATGTGGCCCTCACAGTTAATGTATGTTAACCAAAGTTACCAAGTTACAGTGAAATTATTCCAAAAGGAGTCATCCTACCAAGTTACAATGAAATCCCTTCATGAATACGGTCTGTAGACTGTGCTAAATGTTTTTCGGGCTTGTGTAGCCATCATGGTTGATCGATCGCAACCAAAAGGGGATATCCTCATCTAGACATTATGAAAGGATTATGAAATACGACAAGAATTGTGATAATTGAGAATATGTTAATTTCTGTTCCCTGTATGTGAGTCTTCAATACAAATAATTTGAGGTGCAGACTGTACTAAAGAACTGAGGGGGTTAATGTGGCCCTCACAGTTAATGTACATGAACCAAAGTTACCAAGTTGCAGTGAAATTATTCCAAAAGGAGTCATCCTACCAAGATACAATGAAATCCCTTCATAAATACAACCTGTAGTCTATGCTAAAGGTTTTCGGTTTTGGGCTTGGACAGCCATCATGGTTGAATGATATCTACCAAAAGGGGACGTTCTCATCTAGACATTATCTAGAATCATCCTACCAAGTTACTATGAAATCCCTTTATAAATACGACCTGTAGACTGTGCTAAAGGTTTTTGGGCTTTGGGCCCCTGTAGCCGTCACAGTTAACCAATCGCGATCAAAAGGGGACGAACTCATCAAGACATTATATGGAGTCATCCTACCAAGTTACAATGAAATCCCTTCATAAATATGACCTGTAGACTGTGCTAAAGGTTTTTGGGTTTCGGGTTTGGGCAGCCGTCATGGTTAACAGATCATGACCAAAAGGGGACGTCTCATCTAGACATTATAGAGTCATCCTACCACTTACAATGAAATCCCTTCATAAATATGACCTGTAAATTGTGCTAAAGGTGTCCGGGTTTGGGCATGGGCAGCCCCTGTAGCCGTCACAGTTGACCAATCCCGAGCGAAAGGTTTTCAGGTTTTGGGCTTGGGCAGTCATCACGGTTGACAGATCGTGGCCAAATGGGGAAGTTCTCATCTAGACATCATATGGAGTCATCCTACCAAGTTATAATGAAATCCCTCCATATTAAATATGACCTGTAGACTGTGCTAAAAGTTTTGGGCTTTTAGGCTTGGGCAGCCGTCATGGTTGACAGATCATGACCAAAAGGGGACATTCTCATCTAGACATTATAGAGTCATCCTACCAATTACAATGAAATCCCTTCATAAATACAACCTGTAAACTGTGCTAAAGGTGTCCGGGTTTGGGCTTTGGCAGCCATCACGGTTGATCGATCGCAACCAAAAGAGGACGTTCTCATCTAGACATGACCTCAAAATTGAATATGAAATTTCGTGATTATCGGACAAGAACTACGGGGTGTAGCTTGTGCTAAAGGAAAATGTGAACAGACTCACAGACTTCCGCACGCGTGATGGCAATAGCTTATCCTGACTTTGTCAAGTTAAGCTAAATATGTGTACTCTGCTGGAAAATTGTTTATCAGTTCATCATTTCTAGTCCAGTTTATAAATGAGCTTGTAAACGATGATATGCTAGAATACCCTATTGGTAGCCCTTATTGGCATTACATAAACAGGGGAAGGTCCGTTAATAAAATGGTTTGGTGTATTTTAAGTATTTGTTAGCAGTTAGCACCTCCCCCCCCCCCCTCCAAATAAAAAAAAACACAAAAAATAACTTTCAAAGATAAGTTGAGAAAATCATCTGTCGACCAAAAGTTATCCAAAATGGGTCCCTCCCACCAACGCTGTTGATATCTCCACAACAATGTGTCCTGGAATAATGAAGATGTGTACATGTGTCATCTAGCCCCCTGCTCTTGCAAACAATCACCGAAAAAATTGATTTAACCATAAATTTTAAGAGCAATTTTTGAAC
Organism: Pictodentalium vernedei; assembly: GCA_031216915.1. NCBI lineage: Eukaryota > Metazoa > Mollusca > Scaphopoda > Dentaliida > Dentaliidae > Pictodentalium > Pictodentalium vernedei. The sequence continues at coordinate 270,855,310 of CM062292.1, read as the reverse complement.
TAAAAGGCTTGCTATATGATCGCCTCACTACGTGCAATACCCTTGCCTTTTCACACTGTTTTATTTTAGGTGTCATTTACCACTGAATAAAGGGTTGAGCCCACATCTGTGACACCCCATCTCCACCCTACCGACTATCACTCGAATAAAGGCTTAAATTTAATAGCTCAGGTTTTCGGACTCCATCATTGTATGGACTCAAATTGTTGTATATTGACATCAGTGGAATTGAATAACATGTTCAAACAACAGAATTTATCTACAGGAGAGTGCAGTCTTCCACTGGTTGTGGGGTTAAAATAATTAAATACTGATTAAAAAGACAAGAGGCCCCAAGGGGCCTGAGGGCGCTCACCTGACATGGTAGCCTAAATATCAACCCAGAGAATTGATTTCAACAAGTTGCATCTGCTCCTCCTAAGAAATGCTAATACCAAATATCCAAAGATGCTGACCAGTGGATCTAAAAAAAAAAAAAAAAAAAAAGAAGATTTTTAAAGAATATTCCTCATATTGAACTAAGTTATAATTCAGGCTCCCACAGGGAGCCCATATATGAACTCAGGGACTTGGCGTTAACAAACTTGAATCTCACCCCCCTAAGGATGCTGCACACCAAATATCAAAACATTCCAACTGCTGGATCTGAAGAAGAAGATTTTTTAAAGAAAATTCCTCATTTTGAACTAAGTTACAATTCAAGCTCCCACAGTGAGTCCAAATATGGACCTAGGGACATGGCTTGAAAAAACTTGAATCTCACCCCCTAAGGATGCTGCATACCAAATATCAAAACATTCTGAAAAAGATTTTTAAAGAAAATTCCTCATTTTGAACTAAGTTATAATTCGGGCTACCACAGTGAGCCCAAATATGAACCCAGCGACTTGACTTGAACAAACTTGAATCTCACCCCCTTAAGCATGGTGCATACCCAATATCAAAAGATTCTGCCTGCTGAATCTTGAGAAGATGATTTTCAAAGAAATTTGCCTGAAATGCACTAAGTTCAAATTTGGGCTCCTATAATGAGAAAATTTGGGCTCCTATATATATGAAAAGATTCTGACTGCTGGATCTGGAGAAGAAGATTTTTAAGAAATTTGCCTGAAATGCACTAAGTTCGAATTCGGGCTTCTATAGTGAGCCCAAATATGAATCCAGGGGGCCGATTTGAACAAACTTGAATCAGATCCACCCCACAATGTTGCATACCAAATATCAAAAGATTCTGCCTGCTGGATCTGGAGAAGATTTTTGAAGAAATTTGCCTGAAATGCACTAAGTTCGAATTGGAGCTTCTATAGTGAGCCCAAATATGAATCTAGGGAGCCGATTTGAACAAACTTGAATCAGATCCACCCCACAATGTTGCATACCAAATATCAAAAGATTCTGCTTGCTGGATCTGGACAAGAAGATTTTCAAAGAAATTTGCCTGAAATGCACTAAGTTCAAATTTGGGCTCCTATAATGAGAAAATTTGGGCTCCTATATATATGAAAAGATTCTGACTGCTCGATCTGGAGAAGAGGATTTTTTAAGAAATTTGCCTGAAATGCACTAAGTTCGAGCTTCTATAGTGAGCCCAAATATGAATCCAGGGGGCCGATTTGAACAAACTTGAATCAGATCCACCCCACAATGTTGCATACCAAATATCAAAAGATTCTGCTTGCTGGATCTGGACAAGAAGATTTTTGAAGAAATTTGCCTGAAATGCACTAAGTTCGAATTCAAGCTTCTATAGTGAGCCCAAATATGAATCCAGGGGGCTGATTTGAACAAACTTGAATCAGATCCACCCCACAATGTTGCATACCAAATATGAAAAGATTCTGCTTGCTGGATCTGGACAAGAAGATTTTTGAAGAAATTTGCCTGAAATGCACTAAGTTCGAATTGGAGCTTCTATAGTGAGCCGAAATATGAATCCAGGGGGCCGATTTGAACAAACTTCAATCAGATCCACCCCACAATGTTGCATACCAAATATGAAAAGATTCTGCCTGCTGGATCTGGAGAAGATTTTTGAAGAAATTTGCCTGAAATGCACTAAGTTCGAATTTGAGCTTCTATAGTGAGCCCAAATATGAATCTAGGGAGCTGATTTGAACAAACTTGAATCAGATCCACCCCACAATGTTGCATACCAAATATCAAAAGATTCTGTCTGCTCGATCTGGAGAAGAGGATTTTTTTAAGAAATTTGCCTGAAATGCACTAAGTTTGAATTCGAGCTTCTATAGTGAGCCCAAATATGAATCCAGGGGGCCGATTTGAACAAACTTGAATCAGATCCACCCCACAATGTTGCATACCAAATATGAAAAGATTCTGCTTGCTGGATCTGGACAAGAAGATTTTTGAAGAAATTTGCCTGAAATGCACTAAGTTCGAAATCGGGCTCCTATACTGAGCCCAAATATGAACCCAGGGGGGTGATTTGAACAAACTTGAATCAGATCCACCCTACAATGTTGCATACCAAATATGAAAAGATTCTGCTTGCTGGATCTGGACAAGAAGATTTTTTGAAGAAATTTGCCTGAAATGCACTAAGTTCGAATTCGAGCTTCTATAGTGAGCCCAAATATGAATCCAGGGGGCCGATTTGAACAAACTTGAATCAGATCCACCCCATAATGTTGCATACCAAATATGAAAAGATTTTGCTTGCTGGATCTGGACAAGAAGATTTTTTGAAGAAATTTGCCTGAAATGCACTAAGTTCGAATTCGAGCTTCTATAGTGAGCCCAAATATGAATCTAGGGAGCCGATTCGAACAAACTTCAATCAGATCCACCCCACAATGTTGCATACCAAATATGAAAAGATTCTGCCTGCTGGATCTGGAGAAGAAGATTTTTGAAGAAATTTGCCTGAAATGCACTAAGTTCGAATTCAAGCTTCTATAGTGAGCCCAAATATGAATCTAGGTAGCCAATTTGAACAAACTTGAATCAGATCCACCCCACAATGTTGCATACCAAATATCAAAAGATTCTGCCTGCTCGATCTGGAGAAGAGAATTTTTTAAGAAATTTGCCTGAAATGCACTAAGTTCGAATTCGGGCTTCTATAGTGAGCCCAAATATGAATCCAGGGAGCCGATTTGAACAAACTTGAATCAGATCCACCCCACAATGTTGCATACCAAATATCAAAAGATTCTGCCTGCTGGATCTGGAGAAGAAGATTTTTGAAGAAATTTGCCTGAAATGAACTAAGTTCGAAATCGGGCTCCTATACTGAGCCCAAATATGAACCCAGGGGGGCGATTTGAACAAACTTGAATCAGATCCACCCTACAATGTTGCATACCAAATATCAAAAGATTCTGCCTGCTGGATCTGGAGAAGAAGATTTTTTAATGTTTTTCCCATTGCCTACAGTGTTAAAAAGTGCTCACTCAGCACTTTTTCAAAGTCCTGAAAAAGGTACCTTGTGATCAAACCGATAGGGATTTTTTTTTAACCATTCTATTCTACTGGATAAAAGTAAGCTTTATACAAAATAAGAATTCTCTGTGCAGTGTAGTTTTGGAGATATGGCAGTTTTAAGTTTTTTCCTATTTTTGGCTCCCGAGGTTCCCACGGGGCAATGAGAAAAAATTTTTTTGCATCAATCAACTACTTATGACCCATTATCATCTCATATCAAATTTGGTTCAAATCAACCTCACGGTTCAGAAAACAGAAATTTTAGGCGAGGCCAAAATTTTTGTCCCTCCCATAACGAAGGTAAATAATGCCCAACAAACTTCTCTTGAACAAACTTGATTCTAAACCTCAAAAGGACTCTGTATACCACATATCAAGTCTCTGCTACTGGTGGTTCATTAGAAGACGATTTTCAAATGAAAGTGTCAATGACACTGTAGCTTGTGTGTTGTGTTTGATGAAATGGATAATGTTCAAAGTTTACGAAAGGATTATGAAATAAGACAAGAATTGTGATAATTGGGAATATGTTCATTTCTGTTCCCTGTATGCTATGTTTATGATAAAAATAACATGAGGTGTACACTGTACTAAAGAGCTGAGGGGTGGGTTAATATGACCTCACAGTTAATGTATGTGGCTCTCACAGTTAATGTATATCATCAAAAGTTACCAAGTTACAGTGAAATTATTCCAAAACAAGTCATCTTATCAAGTTACATGTTACATTAAAATCCCTTCATAAATATGGTCTGTAAACTGTGCTAAAGGTTTTCGGGCTTCGGGCCCCTGTAGCCGTCAGTTTCCCAATTGCGTCCAAAGGGGACATTCTCATCTAGACATTATATGAAGTCAACCTACCAAGTTACAATGAAATCCCTTAATAAATATGACCTGTAGACTGTGGTAAAGGTTTTTGGGCTTTAGGCTCTGCAGCCATCATGGTAGAATGATCGCAACCAAAAGGGGACATTCTCATCTGGGCATCATCTGGAGTGATTCTACAAAGTTACAATGAAATCCCTTCATAAATATGACCTGTAGACTGTGCTCAAGGTTTTTGGGCTTTGGGTGCCTGAAGCAGTCACAGTTGACCAATCACGACCAAAAGGGGATGTAATCATCTAGGCATTATATGGAGTCCAACTTACGGGTTACAATGAAGTCCTTCCATAAATATGACCAATAGACTATGCTAAAGGTTTTGGGGTTTTGGGTTCGGGCAGCCATCAAGGCTGAATGATCGCGACCAAAAGGGGACGTTCTCATCTAGACATTATTTAGAGTCATCCTACCAAGGTACAATGAAATCCCTTCATAAATATCACCTGTAGACTGTGCTAAAGATTTTCGGGCTTTGGGCCCCTGTAGCCAACACAGTTGCCTAATGGTGTCCAAAAGGGGCTGTTCTCATCTAGACATTACATGAAGTCAACCTAACAAGTTACAATGAAATCCTTCCATAAATACGACCTGCAGACATGCTAAAGATTCTTGGGCTCGAGCACCCATCAAGGCTGAATGATCGTGACCAAAAGGGGACGTTCTCATCTGGACACTATTTGGAGTCATCCTACCAAGCTACAATGAAATCCCTTCATAATTATGACCTGTAGACTGTTCTAAAGGTTTTTGGGTTTTGGGCCCCTGAAGCCGTCACAGTTGCCCAATCGTGTCCAAAAGGGGACGTTCTCATCTAGACATTATATGAAGTCAACCTACCAAGTTACAATGAAATCCCTTCATAAATATGACCTGTAGACTGTGCTAAAGGTTTTCGGGCTTTGGGCTCGGGCAGCCATCATGGTTGAATGATCGCAACCAAAGGGGACAATCTCATCTGGGCATCATCTGGAGTGATCCTAAGAAGTTGCAATGAAATCCCTTCATAAATATGACCTGTAGACTGTGCTCAAGGTTTTCGGGCTTCGGGCACCTGTAGCCATCACAGTTGACCAATCACGACCAAAAGGGGATGTCATCATCTAGGCATTATATGGAGTCAACCTAACAGGTTACAATGAAATCCTTCTATAAATATAACCATTTGCCTATGCTAAAGGTTTTTGGGCTCGGGCACCCATCAAGGCTGAATGATCGCAATCAAAATGGGACGTTCTCATCTAGACATTATTTGGAGTCATCCTACCAAGTTACAATGAAATCCCCTCATAAATATGACCTGTAGACTGTGCTAAAGGTTTTCGGGCTTCGAGCACCTTTAGCCGTCAAAGTTGCCCAATCATGTCCAAAAGGGGACGTTCTCATCTCGATATTATATGAAGTCAACCTACCAAGTTACAATGAAATCTCTTCATAAATATGACCTGTAGACTGTGCTTAAGGTTTTCGGGCTTCGGGCAGCCATCATGGTTGAATGATCGCAACCAAAGGGGACAATCTCATCTGGGCATCATCTGGAGTGACCCTACGAAGTTACAATGAAATCCCTTCATAAATATGACCTGTAGACTGTGCTCAAGGTTTTTGGGCTTTGGGCACTTGTAGCCATCACAGCTGACCAATCACGACCAAAAGGGGATGTCATCATTTAGGCATTATATGGAGTCAACCTAATAGTTTACAATGAAATCCTGCCATAAATATGACCTTTTACCTATGCTAAAGGTTTTTGGGCTCGGGCACCCATCAAGGCTGAATGATCGCCATCAAAATGGGACGTTCTCATCTATACATTATTTGGAGTCATCCTACCAAGTTACAATGAAATCCCCTCATAAATATGACCTGTAGACTGTGCTAAAGGTTTTCGGGCTTCGAGCACCTTTAGCCATCACAGTTGCTCAATCATGTCCAAAAGGGGATGTTCTCATCTAGACATTATATGAAGTTAACCTACCAAGTTACAATGAAATCTCTTCATAAATATGACCTGTAGACTGTGCTAAAGGTTTTTGGGCTTCGAGCTCAGGCAGCCATCATGGCTGAATGATCGCAACCATAGGGGACAATCTCATCTGGGCATCATCTGGAGTGATCCTAAGAAGTTACAATGAAATCCCTTCATAAATATGACCTGTAGACTGTGCTCAAGGTTTTTGGGCTTCTGACACTTGTAGCCATCACAACTGACCAATCACGACCAAAAGGGGATGTCATCATCTAGGCATTATATGGAGTCAACCTAACAGGTTACAATGAAATCCTTCCATAAATATGACCTTTTGCCTATGCTAAAGGTTTTTGGGCTCGGGCACCCATCAAGGCTGCATGATCGTGATCAAAATGGGACGTTCTCATCTAGACATTATTTGGAGTCATCCTACCAAGTTACAATGAAATCCCTTCATAAATATGACCTCTAAACTGTGCTAAAGGTTTTCAGGCTTCGGGCCCCTGTAGCCGGCAGTTGCCCAATCACGTCCAAAAGGGGACTTCCTCATCTAGACATTGTATGAAGTCAACCCACCAAGTTACAATGAAATTCCTCAATAAATATGACCTGTAGACTGTGCTAAAAGTTTTCGGGTTTTGGGCTCGGGCAGTCGTCACGGTAGGCAGATCATGCCCAAATGGGGAAATTCTAATCTAGACATCATAAGGAGTCATCCTACCAAGTTACAATGAAATCCCTTCACATTAAACATCACCTGCAGACTGTGCTAAAAGTTTTTGGGTTTCGGGCTTGGGCAGCCATCTCGGTTGATAGATCATGCCCAAAAGGGGACGTTCTCATCTAGGCATTATACAGAGGCATCCTACCAAGTTACAATGAAATCCCTTCATAAATACGACCTGTAGACTGTGCTAATGGTTTTCGGGTTTTGGGCTCGGGCAGCCATACCGGTTGCCCGATCACGACCAAAAGGGGACGTTCTCATCTAGACATGACCCCAAACCTGCATATGAAATTTCGTGACGATCAGACAAGAACTGCGGGGTGTAGCCTGTGCTAAAGGAAAATGTGAACAGACGACACAGACGTCACAGACTAACAGACTTTCGCACGCGTGATGGCAATAGCTTATCTTGACTATGTCAAGTTAAGCTAAAAATTTGGCCATTTTTACCCCACACCTCTGCTCAATATGAGCCGAAACCTAATTTGGATAAAAATCAAAATGCCCCTATATAACCACTACTTACATGAAATTCAATTAAAATGTGGCCAGTAGTTTAGGAGAAAGAGGCTCAAACACCACCTTCACGCAGGACGACAGACGTCGGACGAAGAGTGATAAGAAAACCTCACCCTGAGTTTCAGTCAGGTGAGCTAAAAACCCATCATTTTCAGAAATGTGTTTGTGTGGGGTGGGGGAGGGGGGCTATAGGATCCAATGATGTGTCCCCCCCCCCCTTCACCATTCCCACGCAACTGTCAGTGATCAGTAATGAAAGTGTCAATGACACTGCAGCTTAACTTGACTGTGTGTAGTGTTTGATGAAAAGGAAAATGTTCAATGTTTTTGAAAGGATTAGGAAATAACACAAGAATGAATTGAGAATATGTTAATTTCTGTTCCCTGTATGCTATGTTTTCAATAAGAATAATTTGAGTGTAGACTGCACTAAAGAATTAAGACCTGTGTTGATGTGGCCCTAACAGTTAACGTATGTCAACCAAAGTTACCAAGTTACAGTAAAATCATTCTAAAACGAGTCATCCTGATGATCGGGCAAGAACTACTTACTGGATGTAGCCTGTGCCTAAGAAAATGTGAACAGACTGACAGGCTTTCGCAAGCGTGATGGCAATAGCTTATCTTGACTTTGTCAAGTTAAGTTAAAAATGGTTGGTGCTGATCCAGAAGGAATCAACTGAGAGAGATGAGAAAAATATATATAAAGGAGCATTCCCCACCAGTGTTATACTGCTGTTTAACCAGGGGCATGCAAAAATAGGCTATTTATCTGTGGTGCACTCAAAAGGGAATATTGTGGTTTGCGCATCCAGTCACCAGAAAGGTGGCCATTTGGGTGATTTGATATTCTGCACTTATCGTGTTAAATGCTTAAAGAGAAGCATACTCAAATAAAAGAAAACAGTGAAAGTGCGTTTCAACCATTTATTCTGCAATATCGTTTGAAAGAACACACCAGGAAATGTGTGTTTTTCATGAGGGAAAAGATTTTTCACAAATTTCAAACATGTGCATGGGAAGTCAGATACTCTGTTTGTTTCTCAAAATTTCACTCCTGTGCATATCAGCCCATTCAAATAAACTGAATCCAACATGATCTTTTAAGCATGGACAACTTATATTATGGCTGAGGTTGTCCAGTACCCTGGTACAAACCTAGAAACAGTACATGGATGTTGGACGGATTTGGAAACACCCGCCAAGTGTGAATTCCATCCAAATAACGGCTCAAATTCAGTGAGGCGACTTCCCAATGAAATCAGATGCTGTGTGATTTCAGTAGTTTGTTCAAGAATTAAAACCAATGGCAATAATCATTCAATGAGACAGTCAACACAGGGGATTATTATTATTATTTATTGGTGTGTAAGGTCCCAAAATGATGCACAATGGCTAATCAGGACCGTGACAGTTTTATGGTTGGAGGAAGCCGGAGTACCCGGAAAGAACCACCGAGCATCGATGAACAACTGTCAGCTCTTCAACATTCTAACTCTGTTCAAGCAGGGTTACAGCGGTTGAAGACATGTGCACCACTGATATGCAGTATGCCTTAGTACAGGCGTCATCATGCCCCCATGTAGGCAACCGAGATAAAGTGCCTTGCCCGAGGACACAACGCAGGTCGTCCTGGACGGGGATAGAACTCGGAACCTCTACCATAGAAGTCCAATAGTCTACCACTGAGTCAACGTGCTCCTAACACAGTGACATAATCAAACAGCTACCAATTAATGTATAAACTTTCTGATGTTTTCAGTAGCCTATTGTTGGGGACATGTTAACCTGAAATTATTATTTAAGCAGAATCACTTGTCAATAGCCTAACTTTTCACCCATTTACTGCTGAAAATGAGTTGTTGCTGTTTTAAACTAACACTTGGTCATCTGACTGTATTCGCACCTTGGACTCTGAGGTGTTTGTTACTGAACAATGGAGCTCCCACTTGTTATTCAAGAAACACTCGTCAGAGTGAAGGCTACCCTTGCTACCACCTGGAGTATCCAGGTGCTCAAGGGTAAAATTCACCTGACAGTGGATTTTGATAAAGAAGCCAAACCAATGTGCTTGGAGAGGTGTAGTACCTTTTGTGAGTGGATTTCCCCCTGCACTGGTCACCCTCTAAGTGACTCAGACTTGCTAAAAGATGTTGACAACCGACGAACCCAGACAAAAGACAGCCAAAAGAAGAAAAGTCGGGCATCGCACATGTCGCTGAACCCGCTCTTGCTCTTCCTGCTCTTTCCGACCAGGAAATCACTGCAGAGTCCGTGGAAGGCATCCTAGAAGAGGTCCGAGATGACGGCCACCTAAAATTTCTACTAGCCCATATTAAAACCCTGGAAAACCACGGGCTCAATGAAAAGATTTTTAAAATCGCAACAAAGAGTCTTGAGCTAAAAATGTCCAGTGGTATGAGGGCACTGCGTGGGCAGTAAAAAAATATAGAACCTCAGTGAGCACGCTCACATACCCCACACGCCCCGATATTTCAAGCTCTAATCATTTTTTAAAAATAAACATAGATTCTAGGAATACTGCAGAAAACAGTGTTCTGTAGTTTCAACGGTGTTGAAAGAATTCAAGCAGAGAAAAAGCCCGGAAAACTGTAATTTTGATGAACTTTTCAAAGTCTATGGGGCTGTAATTTTGGTAAAAATCAGTGGAGCGGAACAAAACCCCAACTTGCTCTGTAGGCCACCATGTTAGACTAACATATCAAAAATCAGCTCAAAATCTGGAAGCGTGTAGGAAAAAAGTCCGGAAAACTGTAATTTTGATGAACTTTTCAAAGTTCAAGGGCCGTAATTTCAGTAAAAATCAGTGGAGTGGAACAAAATGCAAACTTGATCTGTAGGCCACCATGTCAGACTAACATACCAAACATCAGCTCAATATCTGGAAGCGTGTAGAAAAAAAGTCCGGAAAACTGTAATTTTAATGTGTTTTTCAGAGTCCAAGGGTCGTAATTTCGGTAAAAATCAGTGGAGCGGAACAAAACGCAAACTTGTTCTGTAGGCCACCATGTTTGACTAACATACCAAAAATTATCTCAATATCTGGAAGCGTGTAGGAAAAAAGTCTGCAAAACTGTAATTTTGATGAACTTTTCAAAGTTCAAGGGCCGTAATTTCGGTAAAAATCAGTGGAGCAGAACAAAATGCTAACTTGATCTGTAGGCCACCATGTTAGACTAACACACCCAAAAACAGCTCAATATCTGGAAGCGTGTAGAAAAAAAGTGTGGAAAACTGTAATTTTGATGAACTTTTCAAAGTTCAAGGACCGTAATTTCGGTAAAAATCAGTGGAGCAGAACAAAATGCAAACTTGATCTGTAGGCCACCATGTTAGACTAACATACCAAAAATCAGCTCAATATCTGGAAGCTTGTAGAAAAAAAGTCCGGAAAACTGTAATTTTGATGAATTTTTCAGAGTCCAAGGGCCGTAATTTCGGTAAAAATCAGTGGAGCGGAAAAAAATGCAAAATTGATTTGTAGGCCACCATGTTAGACTCACATACCAAAAATCAGCTCAATATCTGGAAGCGTGTAGAAAAAAAGTCCGGAAAACAAGTAGGACTGACTGACAGACTGAAGGACGGACCAGTCAAAAACATTATACCCCAGCAACTTTGTTACGTGGGGTATAATTATGAAACATTACATTACTTCTGCTTTCTTCCAAGGTGTTAGGCCTAATATCAATATTGTTGGATGACTTATTAGTCACTCAGGTATGCTATGGAAAGTGAAAGTGGTGTTTTAATAGTTGATAATTTTTTACCTGTGTTGAAAAAACTTTATTTTCTTTCATTGAACTGTGACAGATGATTGGACCGGGGAGGATAAGAATACTGAGTAGTGGAACAGAACACTTGCGGTGTGTAAGCGTTGGTACATGGTGGGGGGGGGGGGGGTGGTGGAGGGAGGGGAAGGGGGAATGTCCAGGAAATTTCAGCAGCTTTGAAAGTGCTCCACAACTGTGCTTGTGACCCTTGATGCAATATTCTGCTTCTTATTTCAGGTGCAAGCTTCCCTCTCCTGGGGAGGTGGTCCATACCTGGTGTAAACAAATAGGCCTGTATGTACGTACAGTAACAGTTTATTTTCCAAAGAGTCAATTGAATCTTCATGAAGGCGTTCGAAAATGTGAAAAGACTTCCAGGGGCAGTAATTAATTTAAGTTGGTACAGGGTGGGGGAGGGGGCTCCAAAAGTTTGCAAGACATTATGTGTGGGGTGGGTGGGTCTCATGGGTGCGCTAATATATGCGTTCTCAAATTATGCAATTTTTTATAATTTTTGCAATATATCATCATTTATGTTCCAAACCGCTGAGATAGTGCTATAAATCAACCCTAATAGGTTAACTGCAACACAAGAAGCCTTTATAAGTGTTAATATGAGGTGAAATCTGTACAAATGTCAAATAATACATGTTGGTGGAGGGGTGGGCCTCTGGTTCTCAGTGTAGAAAATATGCCAGACAATTTTTTTGGAAAAATGCTTTATAATGCAACGGATACAACATGCAACAAGAGGGATGTTACATCCCAACGCTCACCAACATTCGCGCTTGATAATGTCGTTCCAATGTAACATGCCTAATATTTAGTTAATATAAATCATTAACTTGGCATCAAATGATTAATGTGGTTTATGTGATGGCTTTGGAAAGTCTATATTTCTGCATTTATTATATATCAATTCAACATAGAATCACTGGATACATCTTTTAAAAATGTTTATGATTAAGAATATGAATCGTGAGGACAGATATTAAATCATAAATAAGAATTAGGAAAGGCTTTCATAAATCACTGAAATTTTAATTGAAGTACATTCATTGGTTAAAGAGGAGTTGCGGAAAAACATTCGTTCAAGAAAGTGACTATAAGTCCCAACAAAAATACATCACATCAACAACTAAAATCAGCCTTAATGTTACTAGTAACAAGTATGAAAAAGTATTAAATAATAAAAAAAAAAAAGTTAAAAAAATCCCCGTCAAATTCCTCAAATATTCATGTAATAAGGGTGCAACGTTACCGCAATGTAGTTCAGTAACCCATGCGTACAATATCAATTGCCTGGAAAGACACATAGAAACAGAACTCGCCTTAACACCTCACCTTAACACAAACTTTTAGAACTTAAAATTGAGTAAGTCAGACAACAAAGTGAACATTGTGACTGAAAAAAAGAAAAGAAATCAGTTAAATTTCTGCATACAGTAGGGTTAATACCTACACTTGTTATTGAAATGAGAAAATAAACAGTAATGAGAGGTGAAGGCACCACAATCTGCACAAAAGCTCACTTTAACGCAAATTCTTACAACACCTAAACGCTAATTCTTACAACAGGTTTTTGCAGAAAATCAGCCTCAAATTCCTCAAATATGCATGTAATGAGGGTTAAATATTACTGCAATGGAGTTCAGTAACCCAAGTGCAGAATATTAATCGCCTGGAAAGACACATAGAAACACAACTCACCTAAACACAAAGTTTACAAAGTTTTACAACTTAAAATTTACTAAGTCCGAGAAAAACATGAAAATTTTGACTGAAAAAAAAGAAAATTTTCGTTAAATTTCTGCATACAGTAGGGTTAATACCTACAGTTGTTATTGAAATATGAAAATCAACAGTAATGAGAAGTTAAAGCAGCACAATCTGCACAAAAGCTGACTTTAACGCAAATTCTTACAACACCTAAACGCAAATTCTTACAACAACTTTTGGCAGAAAATTTTAGGTGAAATTTGGAAAAAGGTCATAGTATCAGGGTTAAATACTGTTCTGATAGTCCCCTACAACCTACATATGCAATATCAAAGGCCTGAGCCCACTGATGCTTGAGAAATTCACCTTAACATTAAATCTTACAATATTGGACATGCCGGACGCCGACGCCCGAGGTTATCACAATAGCTCACCACATCTTACAGATGTATAATGCACCAGATACAGCATGAATTAATACGAAAATGTGCTGGTATCAAACTAATATTCTATCCACTTCAAGGGCTTCACTTATTCACTCAAATGTTAAAAGGATATTGGAGAATATTTTCTATTGTTTACTCTTTGTCATTGCTTTAGTATTATGATGGGGAAGGAGTGCTTGTGACTTGATTGTGACAACTGCCCCATTTCAACTTGGTTAACAGTTCCAACACAATTTCAAATATTGTTGCATTACCTAGCTACAATATAATATTCAGTATAGTTTAACTTGCTATTATTGTGTATTAAGACTTTATCACATGTGTCATTGGTAACTTGAGATTTTGGAGAATTGACAAATATCATTTTCAACTGATTTTTATTTGAGAATTAGGCAAAAATAAACAAAAAATAAACAAACCATATCAACAAGGTTAGTACTTGGAGTCACTTAAGGAATCAATCATGCAGACTCCTGCCAGATTCAAGTAAACTAGAAACACAGGCCTGTGCAACGCCAATGATATTTTAAAACTCGTTGGTGACAAAAAAACTTGTTGTTGACAAGTCCATAAATGTGACAGAAATTATCCGAATGACATGCACTATTGCGAGAGTGTAGACATCATGAAGATACACTTGCATACCAAGTATGGTGACATTCCATCAAGTATTTTTGGAGTTATGGTGTTTTTTAAATTCGTTGGTGACAGATCAACCGACTGACAGACAAACAGACAGACACACCGACATTGCCAAATATAGAGCTGCTCGTCGCAGCTAAAAATAGATAAATGGATCAGAATGGATTGAATTTTTTTGTCATTTTCAGCTTACTCCTATGGTACAAATCATGAGAATAATTTAAACATACTTTATTTACGTCAAATCAAGGGAATGGGGTTGGGCATATCTTAGGCCATCATTCATACTTTAATTGAGCTGTTCTGGATGAGTTTTTTCAAGATTTCTGAAGCCTCATTTTGCAAACAGAAAATGAAACTAACCTTTCTGGGTAATAAAGAGTTGTAACAAGTACCTGGAATCACTGGTGGAATCAAACTAATCAGCGAACTATACTTCTTTCCATACCTATTATGATGTTTGTCAAATTCGTAATTTCAATGGGAAAGCGGGGCTGGGTGTCTAAAAATGGCAGTAGAAAAATTGAACAAGGTGGTGGGTGGGATTAAAAAAGGGCTAAACCAAAAAATGGGACATGACATCTGCAAATTTTCTACTGGCACCCCAGTCCCCACCCCTGGTTGGGACATGTAAATACAGGCCTGTGGTATATGATTACCTTATTCTTATTAACTACGTTTGCTGATGTGTCCTTTGTAATGATCTGTAGTGATTGTTTTATAATTACATGGGTATGATACATGCTTTTCAAACGGCTGAAATCTCCGTAATCAGCCGTTTGAAATGACACCACCTCTCGTGTGCTCAGTTGAACGAATAAAAATGTTTGCGACAGTGTTTTCAATTCTGGACACGATGTTTAATTGAACATGTTCCCAGTTTAACATCTTGAAAAAAAGACGTACGATAAATTATATACTACAACCAGAAGAGAGAGCAATGGGTGATCTACTTATAATCCACTCTGAGCATACTGTACAAACCCGTTCCAGAGGGGTAACATGATATGATGTTGTTGAAATGTTCTGAACATTTTTTTTCTTCAAGTTCTCAATTTGTTAATTACGCAGGCATAAGCAGCCAATGCGAGAGGTAAAAAGTTAAGAAGTAAATTTAATTTGAGCAAACAGCAGGCAATTGCTTAAATTGTAAAGCCACTTAAGGGCCTTTCAGCACTTTTTAATGGAGCCATGATAGTGGCTTCTAGTGCTCAACCAATTAACCACGGCTACATTTCTGAGGGTGTGCTATTGCCCTCACACACATATGGTGCCTCTCATTTGCAAATAACGTATACTTTTTCTAATAATCTTAAATTATCAAAGGTAGAGTATATATTTATGGTCCTCTTTTCCTATAAAAACATAACTTTTTTTACATGTTAATCAAGCACTATTCCATTTCCATGGGTTTCCTTGGGAACAGTCAGTAAGATTCTTGAATAACTAAAAATGAAAGTATCACTGACAAGGTAGCTTAACTTGTGTGATGTATTAGATGAAAAGGATAATGTTCAATGTTTATAAAAGGATTATGAAATAAGACAAGAATTGTGATAATTGGGAATATGTTCATTTCTGGTCACTGTATGCTATGTTTTTGATAAAAATAATATGAGGTGTACACTGTACAAAAGAGCTGAGGGGTGGGTTAATATGACCTTACAGTTAATGTATGTGGCCCTCACAGTTAACGTATATTAACGAAAGTTACCAAGTTACAGTGAAATTATTCCAAAATGAGTCATCCTATCAAGTTACATTGAAATCCCTTCATAAATATGGCCTGTAGACTGTGCTGCTAAAGGTTTTCGGGCTTCAGGTCCCTGTAGCCGTCAGTTTCCCAATTGCATTCAAAGGGGACGTTCTCATCTACACATTATATGAAGTCAACCTACCAAGTTACAATGAAATCCCTTCATAAATATGACCTGTAGACTGTGCTAAAGGTTTTGGGGCTTTGGACTCGGGCAGCCATCATGGTTGAATGATCGCAACCAAAAGGGGACATTCTCATCTGGGCATCATCTGGAGTGATCCTACAAAGTTACAATGAAATTCCTTCATAAATATGACCTGTAAACTGTGCTCAAGGTTTTTGGGCTTCGGGCCCCTGAAGCCGTCACAGTTGACCAATCACGACCAAAAGGGGATGTCATCATCTAGGCATTATATGGAGTCAAACTAACAGGTTACAATGAAATCCTTCCATAAATATGACCTATAGACTATGCTAAAGGTTTTGGGGTCTTGGGCTCGGGCAACCATCAAGGCTGAATGATCGCGACCAAAAGGGGACGTTCTCATCTAGACATTATTTGGAGTCATCCTACCAAGCTACAATGAAATCCCTTCATATTTATGACCAGTAGACTGTTCTAAAGGTCTTCGGGCCCCTGTAGCCGTCACAGCTGCCCAATCGTGTCCAAAAGGGGGACATTCTCATCTAGACATTATATGAAGTCAACCTACTAAGTTACAATGAAATCCTTTCATAAATATGACCTGTAGGCTGTGCTAAAGGTATTCGGGCTTCGGGCTCAGGCAGCCATCATGGTTGAATGATCGCAACCAAAAGAGGACAATCTCATCTGGGCATCATCTGGAGTGATCCTACACAGTTACAATGGAATCCCTTCATAAATATGACCTGTAGTCAGTGCTCAAGATTTCCGGGCTTCGGGCACCTGTAGCCATCACAGTTGGCCAATCATGACCAAAAGGGGATGTCATCATCTAGGCATTATATGGAGTCAACCTAACAGGTTACAATGAAATCCTTCCATAAATATGACCTATAAACTATGCTAAAGGTCTTTGGGCTTGGGCAGCCATAAAGACTGAATGATCACGACCAAAAGGAGACGTTCTCATCTAGACATTATTTGGAGTCATCCTACCAAGCTACAATGAAATCCCTTCATAATTATGACCTGTAGAATGTTCTAAAGGTTTTCGGGCTTTGGGCTCCTGTAGCCATCACAGTTGCCCAATCATGTCCAAAAGAGGACGATCGCATCTAGACATTATATGAAGTCAACCTACCAAGTTACAATGAAATCCCTTCATAAATATTACCTGTAGACTGTGCTAAAGGTTTTCGGGCTTCGGGCTCGGGCAGCCCTCCTGGTTGAATGATCGCAACCAAAGGGGACAATCTCATCTGGGCATCATTTGGAGTGATCCTACGAAGTTACAATGAAATTCCTTCATAAATATGACCTGTAGACTGTGCTCAAGGCTTTCGGGCTTCGGGCACCTGTAGCCATCACAGTTGACCAATTGGGACCAAAAGGGGATGTCATCATCTAGGCATTATATGGAGTCAACCTAACTGGTTGCAATGAAATCCTTCCATAAATATGACCCTTTGCCTATGCTAAAGGCTTTTGGGCTCGGGCACCCATTAAGGCTGAATGATAGTGATCAAAATGAGACGTTCTCATCTAGACATTATTTGGAGTCATCCTACCAAGTTACAAAGAAATCCCTTCATAAATATGACCTGTAGACTGTGCTAAAGGTTGTCGGGCTTCGGGCCCCTGTAGCCGTCACAGCTGCCCAATCACGTCCGAAAGGGGACCTTCTCATCCAGACAATATATGAAGTCAACCCACCAAGTTACAATGAAATTCCTCAATAAATATGACCTGTAGACTGTACTAAAGGTTTTTGGGTTTTGGGCTCGGGCAGTCATCACGGTTGGCAGATCATGCCCAAATGGGGAAATTCTCATCTAGACATCATAAGGAGTCATCCTACCAAGTTACAATGAAATCCCACCATATTAAACATGACGTGCAAACTGTGCTAAAAGTTTTGGGGTTTCGGGCTTGGGCAGCCATCACGGTTGACGGATCATGCCCAAAAGGGAACGTTCTCATCTAGGCATTATACAGAGGCATCCTACCAAGTTACAATGAAATCCCTTCATAAATACGACCTGTAGACTGTGCTAATGGTTTTCGGGTTTTGGGCTCGGGCAGCCATACCGGTTGCCCGATCATGACCAAAGGGGGACGTTCTCATCTAGACATGACCCCAAACCTGCATATGAAATTTCGTGAAGATCAGACAAGAACTGCAGGGTGTAGCCTGTGCTAAAGGAAAATGTGAACAGACTCAGACTAACAGACTAACAGACTTCCGCACGCGTGATGGCAATAGCTTATCTTGACTATGTCAAGTTAAGCTAATGATAATTTTTTGTCTCAAAATGTAGCTTATGAGACCTCATTGGAACGAGCTTGTTCCAATGAGGAGAGATAATCTATGTTTTTGATGCAAAAAATGATAAATAATAAAATTTGAATGGTGTATGTTTTGAAAAGCGCTCGTCCGTTTCCTGTTATGTTAAGGAAGGGGTTAACAAACTATGTTTAACCCTTTACCGAACGTAACAGCCAAAACTGCCCAGCACTATTTACAAAAACCACCATTCAATTTTCATTATTTTAAAAAATTTTTGCCTCAAAAACACAGCTTATGACCCTTTATTGGAATGAGCTCGATGAAATCATTCCAATGAAGGGTCATAAACTATGTTTTTGAGACAAAAATTGAAAATATTTAGTTATTCAAGAATTTTGTTTGCTGGTGTCGTCTGCTTTTCGTGTTATTTATTTGTTGGTGTTTAAGGACAAATACTTATGCACAATGGCTAATCGTGACACTGAGTTTTACGGGTGGTGGAAGCCGGAGTACCCAGAGTGAAACACCGAGCATTGATGAGCAACTGTCAGCTCTTCAACATTCTAACTCTGTTTAAGCTCCACTCAAGCAGGGTTACAGCGGTTGAAGACATGTGTACCATCGACATGCAGTACGCCTTAGTACACGGCGGCATTGTTTCCCATGTGGGCAACTGGGATAAAGTGCCTTACCCAAGCACACAACGCAGGTCATCCCGAACAGGGATCGAACTCGAAACCTCTAGCATAGAAGTCCAACATTCTACCACTGAGCCACCACGCTTCCGGTTTTCATGTTAGGTAAAGGGTTAATAGTACAGTACATGTACCAGTCACTGAATCCACTTTGATTAATCAAGTACAGAACTATAGATTATGTATATTAGATGGACCACATATATAAAATTATTGAAAAACAGTAGCTGGTTGGAAATTAATTTTCTGTCAAACCAGGTTACTTCTTTCACTTGTGACCCAGTACTTTGATATAAAATATTCATGCCAAAAAGAGAATTTCTTAACCCCAGCAGCTGACAAAATGTATCAGATTATTACATATAATACAAACATAAATCAGAAATCGAAATGATTTTGTACACTCACAATTCAGCTCCCACCTTCAGTGTACATAAAAAACTTAGACAAGACTTTGGAAAATATACCTGCCACTACTATAAACTTAAGAAGAGAACTCACAACTTACATATATTTGTATAGGGGCAAGGCTTTCAGCAGAAGCTGTCTCTTGGACAAATATGAAAGCAGCAGAGAAAAGAGTGAACTCCTTGCCTTTAATCTCAACCTCTAAAACAATGCTCTAAAGAGATAATATTAAAAGCACTAGTTATAGAGCCACTTGTAGAATATTTATTGTCACTGTCCATCATTTAGTTTTTATTGCAAAAAAATTAGTCACCCCAGTTATTTTAAGAACATATGATTGTTTGCCCATTTTTTACTGGCTTGACAGACATTTCAAACAGCTTGTATGTTAAGCACATTACATTCATAACAAGTGAATAAAAACTGAAAAATTAATCTCCAATAATAATGCATGTGGAAGCCACTTTCCTGTCAGTAAAATGGATTTATTACATGCCTGTTCTATGAAATCCCCATCTACATCAACACTAAACCATGTGGAAAATGAAAATCTGTTCAGCACATACCGGTATGTGCGCAATGGAAATTGATGACAGCTTATTTTTAAATAGAAGCAAAATTTCATTGGAATTTTCTACAAATCGTGCAACGCAATTACAATTTGAATCACTAGCGACAGCCGAAAATCGTCCCCTGAGTTCCAGTGCGTTCTATGTGCCAGTAGGCACATAAAACATATTGGAACTCAGGGGACGAAATAGTAACAGCGGTTCCCCTTGTAAATTTGGTTGGTGATAAAATGTGTTGTTTCTGTTGATAGTTGTAAAATGAATTGCTGAGTGTCCTTGTAATATTTGTTTTTATAGACGTGAAAGCGTGTAATAAACACTGAATGACACACACGTGTGAATGGGTTAATTGATATGGCACTTGTGCCATCGCGGAAGAATAAAACTCGAGTTGTTTTATCCTTCTGCGCTGGCACTCGTACCATATAGTTTAACCCATTCACACGTGTGTCATTCTGTGTATTTATTTTTAGGTTATAACATGGCTGCCGTACAGAGCACATGCGTGTGTCATTGTGTGTATTTATTTTTAGGTTATAGCATGGCAGCCGTACAGAGCTGTCATAACAGTTTTGTGTATGCTAAATTATGCCAGTTATGTTACATTTTTTCGTTCAGTGTCAATGTGACTACACAGTTAACCTCTTTACTAATACAAATAGAAAACAATCTCAGCAAAAGATGTCTTCAATAAAAAAAAAAAATGCCCCTTTTCTGCCTCAAAAAATCTGTTGTTCTAATGAAGGGTCATAAGCTATGTTTTTGAAGCAAAAGTTGAAAAAATATTAATATTTGTACCAGAGGGGGTCAAATTTTTTCTGGACACAAGGCGGGGGTGAGTGGGTAGGTCAGCGGCTCTGAAAACATGTTTTTTCCATGCCTTGAAATTTTTTTCCTATGAGCTCTTATCTTTCAAATAAGTGATGCATATTGATCTGGGAAGCTTTTGTAGGCTTTCTGCCACCACTCCATCTCCTCAGGGTTAACAGGGGGTGATTAGCAGTACTGCATAGGGGCTAGCAGCATGGGAATGTGGACAGACATTCACCATTCCCCATCACACCATCATTGGTTCATGATTTTGAAAAAAGTTAAAGCAATTTAAACGAATTATCATTTATGTAATCTAACATAAATGTAATCTAACCAGACCTGACAATAAAAGGACTCTTCTCACAATGAACAGAAGACATCATACAGTGGCATAATGCTATTTCCCAATGCAACTGATTACACTTTCACAGATTCTCATTATGTAATTATGATTTTCAGTCATATACATGTATGAGCAAAATGTAGGGTTGTTATAGATCATTCAAGCCATGGGCATAGTGGGTAGCCTTCATGCCAATTCCCTTCAGTTTATGATGTACTGCCAGAAAAGGCTGAACCATCAAATAGTCAGGACATTATACCCTATTGAAAGAGAGTTTATCAACAGGGTAACTAATTCCCTGTTAATAAATTGTATATACAATGGTGTAAACAGTTTGTCAATAGGGAATCAGTTGGTAATATGAATTTCAGTTATTTACCCCTGCACCATAGTGTATAGCCCATGTTGAGGAAGATACTGGATGTCTTGAGAGAAACCTGGCGTATGAAATCTAAAAAGTTTGCAAACACATATAAGACACCTGGTTGGGTTATCTTAGAATAGAAATAAAATTGACTTCTTCTAAAATAAACTATAGCAATCTGCTGTAACAAAGAATAAAATTAAATCATAGAATAAAGTGTGTTGGGATCATCTGAGTCAGAAAGGATACACATGTGTATTATGTTTCAGTGAGATCAAGCTGAATATTTTAACGACCACTTGGAAAGTTACTGTCCTGTCACTGGCCCTGCACCATATTTTGAGCAAACAGGTTTCAAGCCTCTGAGCTGAATGAACAGCCTCCAATATACTGCAGGATAACACTGACATTCATTGCGTAAAAGGTAATATATAAATCACAGGGGTGTCCCTCGACACATCATAGCCCCAAAATTTCCATAATGCCAACTGACCAAATTTGGAGAGATATGGTAGACTTTTTCAACTCAATGTGGTCACCATTTCTTTCACATTTTCTCATCTGACTTGCTAAGATGAATGAACCAAAGTTTGCTAAATGCTCTATTAAATAATGCACTACTCAATTCGTCCAAGGTGCAACAGTGCTGTTTACGAGGAGTGGATTTCCGATATCACAGAATCACCCCTCATAATATTGACTATTGACAGGTTCAATACAACATTGAGCTAACTTTCTCTACGAATTGTGCACTTGATAATGCTTAATAAATTCATATTAGGCCTAAAAAAATAAAAAATCTGTTTCTCAGGCCCTCCCGCATGGTCCTTTTGGCTGCCGCATGCTCTCTTTTTATAACCAATTTAAACTTAGAAAAAATTAAAATTAAATGGTTTATGTCTGATATTTTACCCAAGTTAAAAAAATTGATGAATTTGTCCCTTTAGTGCAAGAAGGCTTTGCAATGCTTTAGACTGATGAAACTAAAATTGAGTGTAGAAATGAGTAGAAACAGAAAGAAGTAGTAGAAATAGCAGCAAATGCAGTGGTGAAACCAGGTAAAACATCAAAATGTTCAACATATTTCACACCTGTTCCTGCTACACCCATCTTAATACTATTCAGGTAGAATGCCAGTATATGCTATATACTCTCCTGATTACCCATGTATACACTGGCTGTCTGTGTCAGTGAGAAAGTTTGAATAATTCATAAACTTGCCAAGAAATGGGACCAAATTCCGACCAATCTTCATTAGCTGATTTGGGTAAATTAAATGTTGGGAATGGTTACTGGAACAATACAAACCATGTTCCAGCAAAAATACCCGTTGAAATTGCAAATCAAAGCAGTTTATGTGCGATTTACACTAATTTTTGGGGGTGGGTACCAAATTTCAAAATTAAAAATTTTTTTTTTCCTTCAAAAAAGGGGTGGGTGCCCAAATTTTTTTTTCCTTCAAAAAAGGGGTGGGCACCCAAGGGTCAGAAAAAAACTTTTTGCTCCTAGTGTCCAAAATTTTTTTCCTGACCTCCCCCATAATTTTTGTGAAAAGTGGTGGGTAGTTTTGGTCATTACATTAGGTAAGGGGATATCAGATGCATATATGTATTAGAAAGTATTGATTTTTTTAATAAAAAATGCACTGGAAATAAATCTGCGGTGTACTATGTATTTAACCCCTTAGTGCCTGGGTCATTTTCCAGAATTTCCACTAAACAACAACATTTCATCCGAGTGGCATTACAGTGATTTCAAGATAAGTCCTGGCAGCCTGTACAGAAAAGATGTAACAGGAGTCATGAAATTTTGTTACCTACCAAAGTAAGGGTAAGTTAACTCTAGTCCGGAAAACTTCCTCAGGACTGCATGCTGAGGTACCTTTCCTGTGACCACAAAGTTTGTCAAGTAAATATGAAATAGACCCTCAACTGTTTGAGTGATGAAAGCCCATATTTGGACTCCATTGAGAAGTACTGCTATTGCAATTAGATTGAGTGCTGGATGTCCATATTCGAATTCCATTCTGAAGTGCAGACACAGTTACAGTGGAACCCTGTTAATTGAATAGCCACTTTGCCAATGAAAATTATTCAATTAACAGGGGTATTCAATTAACAGGAATTGTGTACTTTCCTGTATTCTAGAGATAAACTTAGCATTTATTCTATTATATCTTATTTGACAGAGCTCCATGAGCTCTGTCAAACAAGATATAATAGATTAAATGCATGTACTCGATGTACTGAGGCCAAATTGGTGTATAAACAAAGGAAAACTGGGGAGAGTCAGGGTAATTTCTCAACAGGTTACAAGATTTTTTTTATTCAATTAAGAGGAGTTTACTCTATAACCTATATTCAAATAACAGGTCGAAACTGTACTGGAGGCATGGTAAATGGTTTTGTGTTGGGAAATTATATTCAATTAACAGAGTTATTCAGTTAAGAGATATCCAATTAAGTGGGCTCCACTGTACCACAATTAAAGGCTTCATATTCTTTCTTTTCATTTCATGATGCTCTTGTGGAAACTAAGAAATGAAAACTCCCTGACTCAGTAAGTGAAAAGCTAAAGGACTTGGATTTAACAGTTTGAATGAAACTGAAATTTCCTGAAGTAATATTAATTTTTTAAAGTCCAAACTTGAATCGGACCATATTAAATTATTTCAAGAAGATATACACAATGGTTATAAGAGAATAGGAGAAAAACAAACTTAGGACTTATCGACTATTCAAAGTAAATTATCAAATGGAACCGTATCTCATTCACACCTCTTCCACTGAAGCTAGAAACAATTTCATGCGATTATGGATCAGCAACCATAAACTGTGGATTGAACGTGGAAGGCATTTACAACCTCCTCGTCCGATGGAACACAGAATATGCGAAGATTGTACAGTGGGGTAGGTGGAATCAGAATGGCATTTCATAATAGAATGTCCACTGTATGCAACATTGAGAGAGGAATTATTTTGTGCAATTTCTGACAAAATAATTGACTTCCCTCTAATGGATAAAATTGACAAATTTAAAGTCATAATGACTAATAATAATCTAGTGCTATGCAATGTTATTTGAAACATGGCCCAGCTCTTCCTTTACAAGAGGGACTTCTCACTTAAAGAAAACAAGACCTTATAACAAACAATTTTTAAAGGTGTTTATTATTATTATTAATGTTGGGGAGCATGGGGGCTCAGTGGTAGACTGTTGGACTTCTATGCCAGAGGTCTCGAGTTCGATCCCCATCCGAGACTACACGCGCTGTGACCTTGAGTAAGGCACTTTATCCCGGTTGCCGACATGGGGGCATAATGACGCCCTGTACTAAGGGTTGATGGTGCACATGTGTTCCACCGCTGTAACCCTGCTTGAGCGGAGCTTGAACAGAGTTAGAATGTTGAGGAGCTGACAGTTGCTCGTTGATGCTCGGTGGCTGGTACTCCGGCTTCCTCCACCCGTAAAACTGTCACGGTCACGATTAGCCACTGTGCATAAGTATGCGACCTTAAACACCAATAAATAAATAAATAATTATTAACGTAATGTCGGTTACTACATTTCTGTTACTTTTATATTGTGTATATTATATATGTTATATTATGTGTTATCAGTGTTGCAATCTGCCTCCACGAAGGTGTTAATTGCTAATACAGTGGAACCCTGCCAATTGAATAGCCACTTTGCCAATGAAAATTATTCAGTTAACAGGAGGATTCAATTATCAGGAATTCTGTCACATATCTGTATTCTAGAGATAAACTTAACATTTATTGTATTATATCTTGTTTGACAGAGCTCTATGAGCTCTGTCAAACTAGATATAATAGATTAAATGTCTGTATTAGATGTTCTGAGGCCAAATAGGTTTATAAACAAAGGAAAATTGGACTGAGTCAGGGTAAATTCTCGACATGTTACAAGATTTTTTATTCAATTAACAGGAGATTACTCTATAACCTACATTCAATTAACAGGCCAGTTTGTACTGAAGGTATGGTAAATGGTTTTGTGTTTGGAAATATTCAATTAACAGCATTATTCAGTTAAGAGATATCCAATTAAGTGGGTGCCATTGTAGTAAACTATTCTTATTCTGTAATGGGCTTCATATTCTCTTAAAAGGGATAGTATTTAGTTTGTATGGAGTAGCAAATACATGAGAACAAATTCTGATTGACAAAAATAATTTAGCACTCGAAAAGTCCAAAGGCTTAATATTCTAGGATGTGAGTCATCCTCTCATGGGAGTATATAATATTTTGTCTGTATGGCTTTGCCTTGTTGCAATTTATCGAATAGTGTGAATAGCCACACTACATTAAACTGTCACATTGCAAACCCACTTGAACAAATTTAATTTAGCACTTTACCAGTGAAGGGTTAAATTTTGAAAACTGTATTGATAATCTATTAAATGCACGAAAATTATTTTGTTTCTGAAAAAAGTGCGTTCCTTTTTTCAATAACATGTGCAGGACAGAATCTGAGAAGCTCAAAAAAGTATTTGATTACACTCTTTTAAGGAATCTGTGGTGTTCTAAAATCAGATATAGAACAAAATGTCAGAACATTATTTTATATTATACCTCCCACAATTTCCTGAATTTTAAAATTAGGGATGTGAGTAACTGTTGATGAAAAACCTTGAACATCAATGATCTCACAGGTTTTCACTAAAAATGGTCACCGGAAATAAACCCTGAAACTAATCATTTTCTCCCAGATGCAGATAAAGTCAAGGTCAGTCAATCGTTTATACCCCATGTTGCCTATTTTAGAGGACTCGCACTTATTTTACCAGTGAAACAGAGCTTGTTTACCACAGTAAACAAGCACTGTTTCACTTCCCAGGGTTCCCGCAGGGGTGCAAAGGGTAAACTTTTGTACAAAAACAAATACCCTTTATACCCAAATATTATCTGTAGCAACAATACTTAAGTTCCATTTACACAACGAGTACTTGTGGCCGTGAACAGGGGAATTAAAGTAAATCCAAGAGATAATATGTTACCCAGATAAGAAATATGTTAAAAGATTTTAACATGGAAGTCATCTTTTAGCACTTTAAAAAAAAAACAATTGTGCCTTCCATTGCAATTATTTCAAACCCAATTACCATCTTTGAAAACGGAGAATATATTGATTCAATTTACAGTTCCTTCCATGGCAATTATTTTAAACCTAATTACCATCTTCCAATAAGGGAATAATGCCGATTCAATTTACAGTATGTGGAAAGTGGACCATCAGTAAACTTTCATAGAGTGAAGGTTCCACCAAAATATATATATTTATTAGATATGATTTTCTGTCCCAAATTTCACATTACCAAACTCAGCTGATATGGTGTCAAACTTAGCTGATGTGATGCCAATCTCTGCTGATATGAACAAAGCTAGTGTTGTCCCCCTTGATGCATTATCAGGCACCACAAATTTGTTTGCATTGAAAATGTCAGTTAATCATCGAATGCACTCAGGAATGAAAGTGTCAGTGACATTGCAGCTCAACTTGACCAAGAAGGGACTGAACTGAATAGAAAGATGCAGTAATGCCAAGGCATTCATTCAAGGTTCTATAGAAAACAACCCATCACAATAGCTCATACCTGACATTGTCAAATTGAGCAAGAAGTAATATTAATAAACGATAGCTCCGCCCAGGGCAACTACTTTCAGGGGCAGCCATATACAGGGTAGGTAACATTTGATCCCCAATCTCTGATTCTGATAACCCTTTACCCAACACAGATAGAAGACAACATCATCATTTTTTGTCTCAAAATCATAACTTATGGCCCCTCATTGGAACAAGTTTGTTGAGCTTGTTCAATGAAGGCTCATCAGCTTTGTGTATTAAACAAAAATTGAAAACATAATAAATTTTGGCAAATACATTGGTGTTACTTTGACCAGGCAGTCTGTGACCTTAACTTTGATGGATACAGACATTATTGTGATTGATGGCACACTGTCTAGTGACAATACATACTGTTATGAAGTTTTGTTATAAAATATCCAGTGGTAAAGAAATTATGGCTCGGACAAACAAAATGTTGATGTTTTCCTGAGTGTTACCTTTACCATGCCACCTGTGACCTTGACCTTGATGGATAGAGACCTTATTGTGATTGATGGCTCACTGCCTATTGACAATACATACTGTTATAAAGTTTTGTTAAAAAATA
This sequence comes from Pictodentalium vernedei, assembly GCA_031216915.1. Classification (NCBI taxonomy): domain Eukaryota; kingdom Metazoa; phylum Mollusca; class Scaphopoda; order Dentaliida; family Dentaliidae; genus Pictodentalium; species Pictodentalium vernedei. Next base: position 270,827,586 of record CM062292.1, on the reverse strand, counting down.
TCCAGTGGTAAAGAAATTATGGCTCGGAGAAACAACATGTTGAAGCCGGATGACAGATGGAAGGACAGATGAACAGACGGACTGACAGACAGACGGACAACTCGATATCAGGAAAGCTCTGCTGACTTTGTCAGGCGGAGCTAAAAAAAATCAGCCCATCCTCAACGATTTAAAAAAGCAACTGACTGGGAATCACTTAATAAACTCAAAATGGCCTTACAGTATTTTTTGCATCAATAACATTGAATTCTCAGCAAACTTTTTTCAAACAATGCATAGTTCATGAAAAAGTTGTATATTACTGTATAACACTGACAAAATATTCTACATGTATGCAATCATGCAATGGCATTTGAGAGTTATGTGGGAAACTCATTAGTCATAACTTATGGTAGCACTGGGCATGCATGTGTGTTTATTTATTGGAGTTTAATGACACTTATGACAAACAGGGGAACCTCATGTTGGACAGTTTTATGGGTGGAGGAAGCCGGAAAACCTGGAGAGAACTACTGAGCAATCACGAGCAACTGCCAGACTCCACAATGTAAAACCCTGCACAATCAAGGTAGATATTAGATGAAGACAAGTGCACCAACGGCGTGCTGCATGACTCAGTATACAGCGCCACCATGCCCCACATGGGCAATCGAGATGAAGTGCCTTGCCCAAGGACACAATGCAGTAACCCCTGGCTGGGATTGATCCGTTGATCTTTTGGTTTGAAGGCCAAGCCGTAACCACTGAGCCACCATGTTCCAATCAGTATGTGTGAGCATGTATGTGTGTACACATGTGTGAGTGTGTCTTTGTGTGTGTGAGTGAGTGTATTTGTGCATGAAGTTACATATGAAATGTAAAAAAAAATTTATACGAGAAGTGACCTGTAGAATGTGCTAAATGACCTGTGGCTCTTCTAAATTCAACACCCAAGAGGCCAGTGGTGGCCATATTTTCAATAATATTTGAAACTTTTTGTAGAGGCCATCAGAATCATATGAAATTTGAAAAAGATCAGATGAAAGATGCATCTTGTAGGATGTGCTTTAGGAATGGTAGACAATTTAATAGCAAATCTGAGATGCCCGCTGGCACCCATTTTTTTTAACTAAATTAAAAAAAAGCATGATAGCTCCCATCTGGACATCACACCAAAGCTACATATGAAATCTGAAAAATATCAGGACAGGGATGTGGCCTGTAGGGAGTGCTTATGGAATTGTTGACAATTTATATGCCAAATCCAAGATGTCACTGGCAGCCATGTTTTTAACAAAATTCAGAAAAATTTGATAGCTCCCATCTTGACATCACACCAAAGCTACATATAAAATTTGAAAAAGATTGGGTGAGAGGTGCAATCTGTAGGGTGTGCTAATGGAATTGTTGACAAATTATTTTCCAAATCCATAATGGTCACTACCAACCATGTTTTTAAACGAAATTCAGAAAAATTTGATAGCTCCCATCTCAACATCACACCAAGGCTACACACGAAATCTGAAAAAGATCGGATAAGGGATGCGGCCTGTAGGGTGTGCTAATGGAATTGTTACAATTTACATGCCAAATCCAAGATGACCACTGGCGGCCATGTTTTTCAATAAAATTCAGAAAAATTTGATAACTCCTATCTAGACATCACACCAAAGCTACATAAAAAATTTGAAAAAGACCGGGGGAGAGATATGGCATGTAGGGTGTGCCAATGGAAGTGTTGAAAATTTATATTCCAAATCCTAGATGGCCACTGGTGGCCATATTTTTCAATGAAATTCCTAAAAAATTTGATTGCTCCCATCAAGACATTACCCCAAACCCATGTATGAAATTTGAAACTGATCAAGTGAGAGATAAGGCCTGCAGGGTGTGCTAAAGGAATTGTGGAAGGACTAAGATATGGATGTACGATGGATCGCAACCCATCCCAATAGCTCATACTTGATGTGGTCAAGTTGAGCTAAGAATCACATTATAAAGCATGGAAGAGTGGCTTGAAGCAGAGTGTTGTGTGATGTTTATTCCCAACAAGACGAATCCCAACAAGACGAATGTCGAAAATGGTCATCCCAACAAGACGAACCCCAACAAGATAAAATTTAATTAAAATGACTTTTTAAACCATTTATTTGGAGGTTTTTCATCATAAAATGCTAACACAGCTTACTTTTGGACAAATAGATTTCAGTTAATTGGTTGAGTGCTGGAAGCCCATTTTGGAGTTTTATCCTGAAGTGCGGGTACCAGAGCTAAAAGGCTTCATATTCTGTGGATGTACTTTAATTAATATTTGATGTGATATTATTAAGTCTGGGTGGATTTGCCCTGTTACAAATAATGGGAGAGTGCCTATAGGCATTCTCCCATTAATTGTAACAAGGCAATAATATGTGAACAAAATTTTGACAACCAAAGAAAAAAACTTAGCATGCTACTAGTTAACAGAGGCGCCAAGCTTTGTTACAAGCCACTATTTGCTAGTTTTTTTTTGTATCTTTTCATCAACAAAATTCTCAAACACATGCAAAAAATAAAACCCTAAAATACTTCAAGTAGCATACATGTAATGCACATGTTCTTTTTAAAGTAAATTTCCACCAAAGCCAAAAAAATTTCGTCTTCTTGGGATTCGTCTTGTTGGGATATTTCACCAATTCGTCTTGTTGGGATTCATCTTGTTGGGATGACACCTTGTGTGATGAGGAAGTAACAATGGCAATAAATAATGATAAGGTGGATGAAGAGAAGAAGAGAGTTGTATTGAAAATTCAACGTGAACTAAAATTCCATAGAAGTGGGAGAAGAGGTAGTTCAGCTCTCCGAACGTCACATTTTCCCCAGTGGGGAAGCAAAGTCATTCAGAGAGCTGAACTAGAAGTAGAGGAAAATTCAGACTTTGTGGGCAGAATAAGAAACAATAAAACTATCAGAAAACTGTAACAGATTTGAGAATTTTTGCAAATATGTGTTTTGGCTTAACTGGTCGAGTGCTACATTTTTCTTGGTTACAGATTTCATTTCACCAAATACTGCTCTGTTACATTTGATTGGATAGTGCCTATTGGCACTATCCAATCAAATGTGACAGAGCAAAGTGTCATTAAGAAAATTAGATTCTTTCCAGGTTCATTATGAAACCATCTCTAACAGAGTGTAGATGCTATAGTCACAGCCTGTGATATTCTGTAAAGCCCAGATATGGGCTTCCAGCACTCTACCAGTTAACCCTTTACCCAACGCAGACGATATCAAAATTTATTATTTTAAATATCATTTTTTCGAATTTTTCAAAAAATTTCAACAAAACCATATCATGTGATGGTCACATGATATGGTTTTGTTGAAATTTTTTGAAAAATAATATTTTTTCAACTGCTGAATTTTCATATTTACGCGGGCGGATGCGGGCGATTCGTTAGGTAAAGGGTTAATAAGTAAAGAAGTAATGAAAGAGGATCGGAAATTACCTCGGATTGATATCTACATAGATATGAAACTAATCAAGTAAAAATGCCGATAGAATCACGATCCAATGTCGAGTTGTGACAGCACAAAAGTGAGTTTAATCATTATCAACTTACCATCAGGAAACCAGTTGTTTACAATTTACTATGTGAAGGGCAACCTTCACCTTTGACCTAGTGATTCCAAAATAAATAGGGCTCTTTCTTGCTCCAATGCCAACCTAGCTATGAAGTTTCATGAACGTGGGTGGAACCATTATCAAGTTATCATCTGGAAACAATTGTTTATGATTTACTTTGTTCAAGGTCAGTGACCTTGACCTTTGACCCCAAAACAAATATAGTTCTTCCTCTCACTGATGCTAACCTACATATGAAGTTTCATGAACGTGGGTCAAACCATTATCAAGTTATTGTCCGGAAATCAATTGTTTACAGATTGACTATGTTGAAGGCCACTGTGACCTTGACCTTTCATCTAGCAAGTTCAAAATAAATAGGCTTCTTCCTCTCACTGATGCCAACCTACCTATGAAGTTTCATGAACATCGGTCAAACCATTATCAAGTTATCATCCGGAAACCAAGTGTTTTGATTTACTATGTTCAGAGTCACTGTGACCTTGACCTTTGATCTAGCAAGTCCAAAATAAATAGGGTTCTTCCTCTCACAAAGGCCAACCTACATATGAAGTTTCATGAATGTGGGTTCAACCATAGTCAAGTTATTATCTGGAAACCAATTGTTTATGATTTAGTATGTTCAAGGTCACTGTGACCTTCACCATTGACCTAGTGAGTCCAAAAAAATAGGGTTCTTCCTCAAAAGCTAAAAAATAATGTCAAACTCAAATAAAATCTTAATTTCTGTACTAAAGAAATCATTAAAGATATAATTAAATAAAAAATATATACGCTTTTCATTACAATATTTTAACTAAAACGTAAAACAGGTAGATGGATATATTTGGAACTTAGCAAACTTTGAGTCATATATAAGTCGAGTTTGACTTCGTCACAACTCGACTAATAACCTCTAAATCAAATTTTGTTAATGAACATAAGTGTAAAAGAAGAACTTCATCCAATAAACCTCCAGGTACTGTACACCTCAAGTCTTACTTCCTAGTTTCTGTGAAAACACTGACGCTTGAGGTTCTAAGCACTTTTGGTATGCTTAACGAGGTGTGGTTATTCTGAACCCTTGAGTTTACTCAATATATGTAACAATCCAAAAACACAGTGAAGCCCAATTTATCGGGTATTTTATAATTGAATAATCCTGTTAATTGCATATAATTTCCAAACATAAAACCATTTACCAGACTTCAGTACAAATTTGACTAGTTACTTGCATATGGTTTAACATTTTGCTCAATGTCAAAATATCAAAATTTTAAGCTCCACTTTTTCTACATAATATGACTGTGAATTTAACCAATTCAATTTTGTTTTACAGAGCTCACTGAGCTCTGTCTAACATGATTAAATATTGGTTAAAATAATGGCTGCATTATGGAAAGAATTTGACACTTTAAATTTCATTTTTTTTTACACCAGTATGCACAGGGCTAACTGGTCGAGTGTTAGATGTCACTATCAGGACTCTATTGAAAAGTTAACAGGTCTGAAAAGCACTCTTTAATAAATTGTAACAAAATAATTATTTTATCTAAAAAAAACAATGCTGATTTTGCTGGAGGCTTGGTATCTATAAAGAATAATACTAGTATTATAAAAAATTTAGGAATCTGCCAGTTAAAGAGTAAATCCCTGTTAAATGAAAAAAACTCTTAGGGTCTACCAAAGAATTTTTCTGACAAACACTGAATTCGTCACATTTAGAGACCTCTTTGGCCTCAGTAAATCCAATATAAAATTAAACATCAGATCTATTGTGTATCCATGATATTTGTCAATCAATATAAAATAGAATGAATACTGAATTTATCAATAGCATAGAGTAAAATAGCCAAATGTTTGTTAATTCAATACTCTTGTTAAAATTTTTCACTACAAAATGACAATTCAATTAACAGCGTTCCAACGTCTATCTTTGAAATGACTTGAATGATTATTGATGAAACAGAATCACCAAACCATTACAAACCACTGATATTTTTGTTACTGATCAGTTACTTTAAATTTGCCAAAAGTAAATATTCGGATTATTGGAGGCTGCTTACTTCAGTGTCCTGACCGCCACAGTTGATCATCAGCTGCTCCATTATTGAATGCAGAACTTCTCGATCTGCAAGAAGACAAAAAGAATATTCTTAGTAGAAGATTTACTTCAGTATTTACTTGAGCCTATTAGAGCTGAAATGGTTAACGGGTTTTCTTAATCGATTAATCACACATATAAACCTTGGTTAACCGATTAATCACTTTCCCTAATGGGTAGCCAAATGAAAGTGTCAATGACACTGTAGCTTAACTTGTGTGTTGTGTTTGATGAAAAGGATAATGTTCAATGTTTATGAAAGGATTATGAAATAAGACAAGAATTGTGATAATTGGGAATATGTTCATTTCTGTTCCCTGTATGCTATGTTTATGATAAAAATGAAAAATTTATACCAATTTTAATATTTTTAATACTTACCAATGGCCCCGACTAGCTAGCTGGTGCAACCCAATTTATTACCAAGGCCAAACACAAATTTTGAATCCCCTAAACCCCCCAAATTTGCCAAAAAACGTAGAAACGAGAAGACCAGTATGGTCCTCCATACTTTTGCGCAATGCGCAACTTGTTGTCAAGGACAACAATAGGCTACCACCATCTTGTCATTCTTATTGTTGTGCCTGTTAAATGTTAATAAGAACTGTAATAAAACTCAGTGGGGAGGAAGGAGTGTCTACTCCAGGGAGGGCCATCCCCGTCTGGGCCATTGGTAAGTATTAAAAATATTAAAATTGGTATAAATTTTTCATATTTTTCCATTATACCAATGGCCAAGACTAGCTGAGAATAGTAAACAGGCAGGCGGGCCAAGTACTTATTATTCATTGCTCTTATTACAGAAAAACAATGAAAATATAGGTGTAACTCTATTTACGGAGTAGCATAACCCATTATGCTAATTTGATAAAGGAAGCCAAAATATAAAGAAGTCCAGAGAAATGAGACTCTTTATAAATCATTAAAAATGTCCGAGTATTGGATAGAAAAGCTCATCTTGACACATGACATATACAATAACGCTTCACATTGAACTACACATTAAAAGCATATAATACATTTAAAATTGCTTTATATCAAGCTAGGCATTAAAACTAACATAGCACCGACCCCAGGATACTATCACTGAAGGAAGTATGTCCATGTTTTCACTTTAAAGCCAGATGACTATTTGGAAATGCCATCCCCCCGTCCTTCCCCTTGTTTTGAAAGTAACTACATGAACACTTCAAAATAAAGAGGGGAGCAGACTGGAGACAGTGCTAGAGCAAACCAAACAGAAGGTTGAATGAAAATCCTAATTAGGATGGATGACCTTCTGAGCTACTGATAACAGTCCTAAAGATCCGAGATCATCCGAAATTGACTCTAAATCTCGAAGATAAAATTTGGTAAAAGTCGTCTGTTGTGTCCAATAAGCTGCTTGCATCAAATCCTTCAAAGAAGTACTACTAGCATAAGCCCAAGAAGAAGCTAAAGCTCTAACTTGGTGAGCTGAAATCTTATATAAGCTATTCTCTGATTCACAGACAAAGCATTATAAGCTGACTGAATAGCTAACTGAATCTATCTAGATATTGAATGAACAGAAATATCATTTCTGTTAAGTAGATAAAGAAATAACCTTTTCCTACCTCTTCTAATAAAACTAGAACGCTCCTTATAAATCTTAAGCACTCTTACTGGACACAACAAAGGTATCTGACCATCTGAAGACGGTAATGCTTTAACTAGATGGTGTCACTTGTGTGCAAAGCACACTATAGTGTATCCCCGCATTTGCATCCTTGACTTTGTATGAATGCTTGATACAAAGAAGAAATGTATTATATGACACACTAAAATCATATTGAGTGGCACAGGTGACACAGCTTCGTGCGCACCTACAGACTCCACTGCAACATTTGGGCATGGTTTTAGCGTTTCGAATTACATACATGTACCCTGGGAGCCTTTCGCCGGAAACGGTCTAAGAAAACCTGAAAGTGGCAACGGTGGCACCCCAAAAATCCGAAACCTTCGTGCACATCTACAGACCCTACTGCAACTTTTGAGCATAGTTTTAGCATTTCAAATTACATACTCTGGGAGCTTTTCGCCGGAAATGATCTAAGAAAACACGAAAGAAAAACGGTGGCACCGCCGCGTGGCATCTGAAAAATCTGAAACCTTTGTACGCATCTACAGACCTTACTGCAACATTTGAGCATGTGTTAAGCATTTCGAATTACATACCCTAGGAGCCTTTCGCCGGAAACGGTCTAAGAAAACACAAAAGTGGCAACGGTGGCACAGCCACGTGGCACCTGAAAAATCCGAAACCTTCGTGCGCATCTACAGACCCCACTGCAACATTTGAGCATGGTTTTAGCGTTTCGAATTACATACCCCAGGAGCCTTTTGCCGGAAACGGTCTAAGAAAACACAAAAGTGGCAATGGTGGCACAGCCATGTGGCACCTGAAAAATCTGAAACCTTCGTGCACATCTACAGACCCTACTGCAACATTTGAGCATGGTTTTAGCATTTCGATTTACATACCCTTGCAGCCTTTTGCCGGAAATGGTCTAAGAAAACACGAAAGTGGCAATGGTGTCGCAGCCAGGTGGCAGCTGAAAAATCCGAAATCTCCGTGCGCATCTACAGACCCCACTGCAACATTTGAGCATGGTTTTAGCATTTCGAATTACATACCCTAGGAGCCTTACGCCGGAAACGGTCTAAGAAAACACAAAAGTGGCAACGGTGGAACAGCCACGTGGCACCTGAAAAATCCAAAACCTTCATGCGCATCTACAGACCCCACTGCAACATTTGAGCATGGTTTTAGCGTTTCAAATTACATACCCTAGGAGCCTTTCGCCGGAAACGGTCTAAGAAAACACAAAAGTGGCAACGGTGGCACAGCCACGTGGCACCTGAAAAATCCGAAACCTTCGTGCGCATCTACAGACCCTACTGCAACATTTGAGCGTGCTTTTAGCATTTCGAATTACATACCCTAGGAGCCTTTCGCCGGAAACGGTCTAAGAAAACACGAAAGAGGCAATGGTGGCGCAGCCACATGGCAGCTGAAAAATCTGAAACCTTTGTGCGCATCAACAGACTCCAATGCAACATTTGAGAATGGTTTTAGCGTTTCGAATTACATACCCTAGGAGCCTTTCGCCGGAAATGGTCTAAGAAAACACAAAAGTGGCAACGGTGGCACAGCCACGTGGTACCTGAAAAATCGGAAACCTTCGTGCGCATCTACAGACCACACTACAACATTTGAGCATGGTTTTAGTGTTTCGAATTACATACCCTAGGAGCCTTTCGACGGAAACGGTCTAAGAAAACACGAAAGTGGCAATGGTGGTGCAGCCACATGGCAGCTGAAAAATCCAAAACCTTCGTGCGCATCTACAGACCCCACTGCAACATTTGAACATGGTTTTAGCATTTCGAATTACATACCCTAGGAGCCTTTTGCCGCAAACGGGCTAAGAAAACACAAAAGTGGCAATGGTGGCACAGCCACGTGGCACCTGAAAAATTGGAAACCTTTGTGCACATCTACAGACCCTACTGCAACATTTGAGCATGGTTTTAGCGTTTCGAATTACATACCCTAGGAGCCTTTCGCCGGAAACGGTCTAAGAAAACACGAAAGTGGCAATGGTGGCGCAGCCAGGTGGCAGCTGAAAAATCCGAAACCTTCGTGCATATCTACAGACCCCACTGCAACATTTGAGCATGGTTTTAGCGTTTCGAATTACATACCCTAGGAGCCTATCGCCGGAAACGGTCTAAGAAAACACAAAAGTGGCAACGGTGGCACAGCCACGTGGCACCTGAAAAATCCGAAACCTTCGTGCGCATCTACAGACCCCACTGCAACATTTGAGCATGGTTTTAGCGTTTCGAATTACATACCCTAGGAGCCTTTTGCCGGAAACGGTCTAAGAAAACACGAAAGTGGCTACGGTGGCACAGCCACGTGGCACCCGAAAAATCTGAAACCTTCGAGCGCATCTATAGACCCTACTGCAACATCTGAGCATGGATTTAGCATTTCGAATTACATATCCTACGAGCCTTTTGCCAGAAACGGTCTAAGAAAACACAAAAGTGGCTCCGATGGCACAGCCACGTGGCACCCGAAAAATCCGAAACCTTCCTACATATCTACAGATCATTTAGCAACACCCTAGTGTAATTTTAGAAGTCCGAATTACATAGGTTGGGACTATTCAGCAAAAAAGTGAAAAAATAACGCATTTTTTAAGTGGCTCCACAGAAGCCACCTGGTGGCACAAAAATTTAAAAGTTGTATTTTTGGGTTGCACAGACCCTATCGAACAACTGTAGAAAGTTACAGCGTTTCGAATTACAAAACCGGACGTACGGAAGTACGGACGTATGGCCGGAGATCATGACAATAAAAAATGCGGGGATAATAAGAATAGGGCTAGGCCGTTTGTCCGGAACCTGATTCTTAGCTAAGAATCCCACTTTCGTAGTGTGAGTAATAGAATTACCAACACTACAATAATGAGAGTCTTCAACAGACAAAGCATGAAGCTCACTAACTCTTCTAGCTGACGCAAACGCTAAAAGAAAAACCGTGTTATAAGTAAGAAATTTAAACTCAACAGTTTTTAACGGTTCAAAAGGTGCTTCCTGAAGTTTCAGAAGAACCCAAGCTAAATTCCACTGAGGGATTAGTCTCAAGGTACGAGGTCTATTCACAGAAAAATTATTCCTCATTAATTATTTATAGATACATCTGACCCAATGTTTAATTTCCCTTGGTGTGCACAGGTGTCAGAGAGCATAGGCCTATAGCCCTTATAGTGACTGGCTGTAGCTTAACTTCATCAAAAAGATAAATAAAAAAGTTAGCTAATTGAGGAATAGTTGGGTTAAAAAAAAAAATCAATCGTGATTCACACCAACGAACAAAAACCTTCCACTTCGCTTCATAATTTAACGAAGAGGAGATCCTCCTAAGTTAGAAATTGCGTCCATTGCTCGTCTGGAAAACTGTTTTTCGTGCAGGAAGCCGACGGAGTTTCCCCTGTGTCAGAAGATCCCGGAGAAGTGGTAACTTCCGTGGAAGGTCCCAAAGAAGTTCCCGGAGAAGAATTATCCACTGTCTGTGAGCCGACAGACTTGCAACCAGTAGAATCTTGCAAGAAGACTGTTTTATCTTAGCAAGATCTGTGGAATGAGGGGAGCTGGAGGGTAAGCATACCCTATTATCCCGATCAATGAAATTGACAGATCGTCTACTGCATAAGCTTGAGGTCCGGGCATGGAGACACAAAAGTCTGTAACTGATTGTTCAGACTCGTGGCAAAAAGATCGATGATTGGATGTTCCCACTGGAAGCAAATCTGTTTTTCAACATCCATACTGAAGGTAGCAGGTGATCCTTTCTCGATAGAGAGTCTGCTATTACAATGCGATGACCTGGAATATGACGAATCGATATCAGAATCTGATTCTTTTGAGAGAAAAGAAAAATCTTTTCGGTGAGATTTAACAGCTGGACGGAATGAGTACTTCCCTGATTCCAAATATAGGCTACTACTGTTGAATTGTCCGACGGAAATTGAACACGTGAGTTATTACTCGACTGAGCCAATGATTTAGAGCTAACCAAATTGCCCTCATTTCTTTGTAGTTTATATGGGACCCAAAAAACTGACTCTCCCATAAGCTGTGACACACTTGATCGCCCGGAATCAGAGAAGCACCCCACCCCTCCTGACTGGCATCCGTCATGATTATGAATGATGGCTCCTGAATCTGAAGCGGTATTCCCTGGGAAAACCACTGGATATCCGCCCAAATTTGAAGATGTTTTACTAACTCACTATGTTAAAACAATCGGATTGTCCAACAACTGACATTTTACGCTCCAATTTTGAATTAGATAAATTTGAAGTGGACGAGTGCGCAAACGACCTAGCGGAATTAATTCCGCGGCGGTGCCGCAAAGTCCTAACAGCCGCATAAACTCTCTTGCAGAAATGACTTGTGTGTTTATGCAATATTTGCGTAAAGAGAAACTAATTTTGTTCTTGCTACCGGCAAACAGACCCCATTGTTGAGAGTATCGAAACCCATTCCAGATGAACAAAATGACCTCGTCGGTATTAAATCCGTCTTGTCGACAATGATTATATAAAACCTAGGCATCGTAGCAGCGATAGCAGACTCTGAACATCACATAGAAGAGAAGGAAAATTTTCGTACCTTTGAAGAATGTCGTCCAGATATGCCGAGTAGCCGAGTGAGCTCTAAAGTGGCTCATCACCGCATTCACCACCCGAGTGAACGCCCACGGAGCAGGGTTCAAGCCAAAACGCATTGCTCTGAACTGGTATACTTCTCCTTGAACCGCGAAATGGAAGTCTATACTAGCGGCGTAATCGTTCACTCGGATGATGCCTCTCACCGATCGAATTGTCTCCATATAAAATTTGGAGCAATTATTAGCTTGTTTATCCAACTGAGATCGATGGCCGGCCTGTACAAGCCGTCTGGCTTCGGCACAAGAAGAAAGATGCCTGTAGAATCCCTTTGAATTTGGATTCTCTATGACCTCTACTGCGCCTCCTCTGTAGGAGAGAGTCTACTGCTGAAATCAAAGCCTCTCTCTTTGTTATATTTGTGAAAGGATCACAAAACGCGGAATCCACGTTAATGGAGGTTTTCTCCAGAACGAAAGACGTAGACCATTTTACAACGTCTCAAACCCAAAGATCCTGAGTTATTTGTTCCAGTTGTTTGCGAATATTGAAAGCCTTCCACCAACCGGAGAAAAGAGGTCGAAATCTTCATTTGTAGGACTTACGAGGTGTATACGAGAAACCACGTGAAGCTCTCGCACCCCTCTGTGACTTCGGTGTGGGGTTACGTGTTTCGTTATTTTCTGACTGCGTCATCCCCTTTTTTAAATCGCTCCCCTGTTTCGAGCCACCACGACCATGATTAGCGTTAAAAGCAGCATGGGCTGAGCCTCTCTTGGAGAAAAATTTACCTCTCCGAGGAGTACCACTTGTGGAAGGCTGAGGTTACGAAGCTGAGCGCAACAAAAGCTGACTTGTAGCTTTCTTAGAAGCATCTTCAAATACAGCTTTTAATTGATCATTGAATAATGAAGAGCCCAAAATGGGAGCGGCCCTTAGAGAGCTCTTAACACTGTCTGTCGTCAATAAATGACGTAGTTTAAAGGGCAGCATCGCGCCTGACCAATGCTAAATTCACTACTGAAAGAGCAGAGTGGGATGATGTATACATGATGGCGCAAGAGAGCACTCTCAAAGGAGATAACAACTCCTGTAAGCTCTCAGATTCCAAATTGCCAATCAGCTACAAAAATGATCTGCATATGACAGCGTCCAAAATACTTCTGCTAGATTCAATGCAAGTGACTATAACAAAAGAACTAATGCTACACGATGATGGAAGAGACATACCTAAGTCCCTAGCTCCATCATCCAATTGCAGAGGAGCTCTTGGAATCTTATTCTTGCCTACCGTAATTAAGAAGGTATTGCCTCTAAACGGTAGGTCAAGCTTCCTTTCCGAATGGAAAGAACTTTTTCTAGCCTGAGCCAGGTCAGCAATAGCTTTGTCACAACAATCAAACGCATCTAATGCTTGGACTGATTGAGACGGATACAGAAGGATACTTTCCTTCGACTTAATGACCTCCCTGTCTAAAGAAGACAGGCGCTTGGCTCTAGAAGGCGCAGAATTCTGACCAGAAGTCATTAATTCAGGTGAAAAATCCTGCAGGAACCTCATAGTTTCCATATGTTGCTCAGCCAAAGATGTAGTGTCAGTCTCATCTTCATCAAACTCCCTAACACTACCAGCTAGAGGTTCCTGGTCTGGTCTATTATCGGCATACTGATTATTGAGGAAACCCTTCTTTCTGCCGATCCATCACCGTCCGAATCACCCAAATCGGAGATCGATAACGGCCGCATATTATGCTGCTGGGAGTCTGCAATTAGCTGGGCAATTTGCTCCAGCAATTCTGTATTCGAGGCTATGTTCACCCCCGGTCTATGCCTTTTGGCTCCGGAAGGTGATCTGACACAGAGCCCTGTGCCCGTCTTTTAGAAAAAGACGATTGCCTCGAAATGCTAGCCTTAGAGAGAGCCAGACCCTGGCTCTGACTCTCTACCTCTGGATCTTGCCGACTAGCATGCAGTCTACTGTTCTGAGTCTTGGAAACGGATGAAGAAGAGGCTCTTATATCAAGATTACTGCCAGCCGCACTGGCAGAGAAAGGTACATCAGAAACAACTGGCTCCGAAGCATTTTCTACTGGACTACCAGCGGAACTGGCAATAAAAGTCGAATCTTTCTGTTTTGTCCCCAAAACAGAAGAATGCTTCGCTACTGATGAACCTTTCAATTTGACTGGCCTCTCCCCCTTACGTGCCGTCGTCTGAACAGAGGACAGTCTTCCATCCTCCGTATCCTGGACCGCTACGGATTTTCCCGGCACGGAAGCACTAATAAAAGGTTCCGTTACACCGGTCGAGCTAGCTGACCGTCTGCTTGCCCGAGGTACCGAGTATTCTGCGATACGTAAGTCAACATGCTCTGTATCTGAAGACGACGGCAGCACAGAACTTGATGTTATACCATAACCAATACCATGTTCTTGTTCCTCTGAAATGGAAACTAAATTGATTAGTTACCTTAGGCGAAAGCACCAAAATCGGTGCTTCGCCAACACATACATAAGTTGAGAGGGAATTCCATCGCTTGGAATCCCAAGAACAGCAAGTTGCACAGGTACCATCTTTCGAGCAATGAGTGCAAGCCAAACATGATGAATGAGAATCAAGAGAGAACTTCTTCCTCTTACATTTCGAACATGAGGACTTCATAATACACATACGCCCGAGGCAGAAATTTAAACTGAATAGGAGCCGGTAACCAAGTCCAAAACAGGCACAACAAAGGCCCAGGTCAGACAACCGGTATCCCAAGAATACCCTTAACAATAGAGAAACTTCCCCAGAAGATTCCCCACAGAGAAGGGTAATGGCAAACAGACACGCCCGACAATGTCAAAATTAACTGGTATGCGACAAGGGGGGTACGAATAATCCACAGATTCAATGGGAAAAAGGTGAACATTGAACACACACATAATGATAAACAAAAAAATGAACAAATCAGGTGCATATCCCGAAAACGGGAAAAACAAGAAATATTATTTAATTTCAATAAAGTTACAGCCCTGAATGTTCAAAAACTCAATGTCCATATTCAGCTAGATTCTGCTGCAATTATTTCACCATTCCACTTCAAAATCGTGTCTGGCTACATTATACTTTAGGATTTTATAGCACAAAAGTCAGGATACGTGTTGATCTGACATGGGCCAAACAACAGAATGACAAGATGGCGGTAGCTTATTGTTGTCCTTAACAACAAGTTGCACATTGTGCAAAAGTATGGAGGACCATACTGGTCTTCTCGTTTCTACGTTTTTTGGCAAATTTTGGGGGTTTAGGGGATTCAAAATTTGTGATTGGCCCTGGTAATAAATTGGGTTGCACCAGCTAGCCAGTCTGGGCCATTGGTATAGTGGAAAAATATAATATGAGGGGTACACTGTACTAAAGAGCTGAGGGGTGGGTTAATATGACCTCACAGTTAATTTGGGTGGCCCTCACAGTTAACGTATATCAACAAAAGTTACCAAGTTACAGTGAAATTATTCCAAAACGAGTCATCCTATCAAGTTACATTAAAATCCCTTCATAAATATGGCCTGTAGACTGTGCTAAAGGTTTTCGGACTTCGGGCCCCTGGAGCCGTCAGTTTCCCAATTGCATCCAAAGGGAACGTTCTCATCTAGACATTATATGAAGTCAACCTAACAAGTTACAATGAAATCCCTTAATAAATATGACCTGTAGACTGTGCTAAAGGTTTTTGGGCTTTGGGCTCTGGCAGCCATCATGGTTAAATGATCGCAACCAAAAGGCGACATTCTCATCTGGGCATCATTTGGAGTGATCCTACAAAGTTACAATGAAATCCCTTCATAAATATGACCTGTAGACTGTGCTCAAGGTTTTTGGGCTTCGGGCCCCTGAAGCCGTCACAGTTGACCAATCACGACCAAAAGGGGAAACCATCATCTAGGCATTATATGGAGTCAAACTTACGGGTTACAATGAAGTCCTTCCATAAATATGACCAATAGACTATGCTAAAGGTTTTGGGTTCGGGCAGCCATCAAGGCTGAATGATTGTGACCAAAAGGGGACGTTCTCATCTAGACATTATTTAGAGTCATCCTACCAAGGTACAATGAAATCCCTTCATAAATATCACCTGCAGACTGTGCTAAAGATTTTCGGGCTTTGGGCCCCTGTAGCCAATGCAGTTGCCCAATGGTGTCCAAAAGGGGCTGTTCTCATCTAGACATTACATGAACTCAACCTACCAAGTTACAATGAAATCCCTTCATAAATATGATCTGAAGACTGTGCTAAAGGTTTTCGGGCTTTAGGCTTGGGCAGCCATCATGGTTGAATGATCGCAACCAAAAGGGGACATTCTCATCTGGACATCATCTGGAGTGATCCTAGGAAGTTACAATGAAATCCCTTCATAAATATGACCTGTAGACTGTGCTCAAGATTTTCGGGCTTCAGGCACCTGTAGCCATCACAGTTGACCAACCACGGCCAAAAGGGGATATCATCATCCAGGAATTATATGGAGTAAACCTAACAAGTTACAATGAAATCCTTCCATAAATAAGACCTACAGACATGCTAAAGGTTTTTGGGCTCAGGCAGCCATCAAGGCTGAATGATCGTGACCAAAAGGGGACGTTCTCATCTGGACACTATTTGGAGTCAACCTACCAAGCTACAATGAAATCCCTTCATAATTATGACCTGTAGACTGTTCTAAAGGTTTTGGGGCTTTGGGCCCCTGAAGCTGTCACAGTTGCCCAATCGTGTCCAAAAGGGGATGTCATCATCTAGGCATTATATGGAGTCAACCTAACAGGTTACAATGGAATCCTTCTATAAATATAACCTTTTGTCTATGCTAAAGGTTTTTGGGCTTGGGCACCCATCAAGGCTGAATGATCACGACCAAAATGGGACATTCTCATCTAGACATTATTTGCAATCATCCTGCCAAGTTACATTAAAATCCCTTCATAAATATGGCCTGTAGACTGTGCTAAAGATTTTCGGGCTTCGGGCCCCTGTAGCCATCAGTTTCCCAATTGCATCCAAAGGGGACGTTCTCATATAGACATTATATGAAGTCAACCTACCAAGTTACAATGAAATCCCTTAATAAATATGACATGTAGACTGTGCTAAAGGTTTTTGGGCTTTGGGCTCTGGCAGCCATCATGGTTAAATGATCGCAACCAAAAGGCGACATTCTCATCTGGGCATCATCTGGAGTGATCCAACAAAGTTACAATGAAATATCCCTTCATAAATATGACCTGTAGACTGTGCTCAAGGTATTTGGACTTCGGGCCCCTGAAGCCGTCACAATTGACCAATCACGACCAAAAGGGGATACCATCATCTAGGCATTATATGGAGTCAAACTGACGGGTTACAATGAAGTCCTTCCATAAATATGACCAATAGACTATGCTAAAGGTTTGGGTTCGGGCAGCCATCAAGGTTGAATGATCGTGACCAAAAGGGGACGTTCTCATCTAGACATTATTTAGAGTCATCCTACCAAGGTACAATGAAATCCCTTCATATATATCACCTGCAGATTGTGCTAAAGATTTTCGGGCTTTGGGCCCCTGTAGCCAACACAGTTGCCTAATGGTGTCCAAAAAGGGCTGTTCTCATCTAGACATTACATGAAGTAACCTACCAAGTTACAATGAAATCCCTTCATAAATATGATCTGAAGACTGTACTAAAGGTTTTCAGGCTTTAGGCTTGGGCAGCCATCATGGTTGAATGATCACAACCAAAAGGGGACATTCTCATCTGGACATCATCTGGAGTGATCCTACGAAGTTACAATGAAATCCCTTCATAAATATGACCTGTAGACTGTGCTAAAGGTTTTCGGGCTTCGGGCACCTTTAGCCATCAAAGTTGCCCAATCATGTCCAAAAGGGACGTTCTCATCTAGACATTATATGAAGTCAACCTACCAAGTTACAATGACATCCCTTCATAATTATGACCTGTCGACTGTGTTTAAGGTTTTCGGGCTTTGGGCTCGGGCAGCCATCATGGTTGAATGATCGCAACCAAAGGGGACAATCTCATCTGGGCATCATCTGGAGTGATCCTACGAAGTTACAATGAAATCCCTTCATAAATATGACCTGTAGACTGTGCTCACGGTTTTCGGGCTTCAGGCACTTGCAGCCATCACAGCTGACCAATCACAACCAAAAGGGGATGTCATCATCTAGGCATTATATGGAGTCAACCTAATAGGTTACAATGAAATCCTTCCATAAATGTGACCTTTTACCTATGCTAAAGGTTTTTGGGTTCGGGCACCCATCAAGGCTGGATGATCGCAATCAAAATGGGACATTCTCATCTAGACATTATTTGGTGTCATCCTAACAAGTTACAATGGAATCCCTTCATAAATATGACCTCTAGACTGTGCTAAAGGTTTTCGGGCTTCGGGCCCCTGTAGCCATCACAGTTGCCCAATCACGTCCAAAAGGGGACTTTCTCATCTAGACATTGTCTGAAGTCAACCCACCAAGTTACAATGAAATTCCTCAATAAATATGACCTGTGGACTGTGCTAAAGGTTTTCGGGTTTTGGGCTCGGGCAGTCGTCACGGTTGGCAGATCATGCCCAAATGGGGAAATTCTCATCTAGACATCATAAGGAGTCATCCTACCAAGTTACAATGAAATCCCTCCACATTAAACATGACCTGCAGACTGTGCTAAAAGTTTTTGGGTTTTGGGCTTGGGCAGCCATCACGGTTAATAGATCATGCCCAAAAGGGGACGTTCTCATCTAGGCATTATACAGAGGCATTCTAACAAGTTACAATGAAATCCCTTCATAAATACGACCTGTAGACTGTGCTAATGGCTTTCGGGGTTTTGGGCTCGGGCAGCCATACCGGTTGATGGATGGACAGACACTGAAATATGAAAATATCTGAAAGAAAAATAGGAGGTGCACATCTTCAATGTATGTAAAAGAAGGTCTGAGAGTTCCAATGGAGTTTGTTCAATGGTTTAAGAGGAGTTGCAGATAGCAGAGCTATACCCCTCCCTACTAAAACCTGAACTGACAAAGACCATTTTTGAATATGGGGAACTGTAAATATCTGAAGAGACAAGAGGCCCCAGGGGGCCTGATGGTGTTCAGCCGACATGGTAGCCTAAATATCAACCCAGAGAATTGATTTCAACAAGTTGCATCTGCTCCTCCTAAGAAAAGCTTCTACCAAATATCCAAAGATTCTGACCAGTGGATCTAAAAAAAAGAAGATTTTTAAAGAATATTCCTCATATTGAATCCCACAGGGAGCCGTTATATGAACCCAGGGACTTGGCTTTAACAAACTTGAATATCACCCCCTTAAGGATGCTGCACACCAAATATCAAAACATTCTGACTGCTGGATCTGAAGAAGAAGATTTTTAAAGAAAATTCCTCATTTTGAACTAAGTTACAATTCGAGCTCCCACAGTGAGTTCAAATATGGACCTAGGGCCATGGCTTGAACAAACTTAAATCTCACCCTCCTGAGGATGCTGCATACTAAATATCAAAACATTCCGACTGCTGGATCTGAAGAAGATTTTTAAAGAAAATTTCTCATTTTGAACTAAGTTATCATTCGGGTTCCCACAGTGAGCCCAAATATGGACCTAGGAACATGGCTTGAACAAACTTGAATCTCACCCCCCTAAGGATGCTGCATACCAAATATCAAAACATTCCGACTGCTGGATCTGAAGAAGATTTTTAAAGAAAATGTACTAAGTTATAATTCGGGCTACCACAGTGAGCCCAAATATGAACCCAGGGATTTGGCTTGAACAAACTTGAATCTCACCCTCCTAAGCATGGTGCATACCCAATATTAAAAGATTCTGCCTGCTGGATCTGGAGAAGATTTTTTAAGAAATTTGCCTGAAATGCACTAAGTTCGAATTCAAGCTTCTCTAGTGAGCCCAAATATGAATCTAGGAAGTCAATCTGAACAAACTTGAATCAGATCCACCCCACAATGTTTCATACCAAACATCAAAAGATTCTGCCTGCTGGATCTGGAGAAGAAGATTTTTGAAGTAATTTGCCTGAAATGCACTAAGTTCGAAATCGGGCTCCTATACTGAACCCAAATATGAACCCAGGGGGCCGTTTTGAACAAACTTGAATTAGATCCACCCTACAATGTTGCATATCAAATATCAAAAGATTCTGCCTGCTGGATCTGGAGAAGAAGATTTTTTAATGTTTTTCCCATTGCCAACAGTGTTAAAAAGTGCTGACTCAGCACTTTTTCGAAGTCCTGAAAATAGTACCTTGAGATCAAACCGATAGGGATTTTTTTTAACCATTCTATTCTACTGGATAAAAGTAAGCTTAATACAAAATAAGAATTCTCTGGGCCGTATAGTTTTGGAGATATGGCAGTTTTAAGGTTTTTCCTATTTTTAGCTCCCGAGGTTCCCATGGGGCAATGAGAAAATTTTTTTTTGCATCAATCAAGTACTTATGACCCATTATCATCTCATATCAAATTTGGTTCAAATCAACCTCACGGTTCTGAAAATAGAAATTTTAGGCGTGGCCAAAATGTTTGTCCATC
Organism: Pictodentalium vernedei; assembly: GCA_031216915.1. Taxonomy (NCBI): domain Eukaryota; kingdom Metazoa; phylum Mollusca; class Scaphopoda; order Dentaliida; family Dentaliidae; genus Pictodentalium; species Pictodentalium vernedei. The sequence continues at coordinate 270,807,096 of CM062292.1, read as the reverse complement.
CCATAACGAAGGCAAATAATGCCCGACAAACTTCTCTTGAACAAACTTGATTCTAAACCTCAAAAGGACTCTGTATACCACATATCAAGTCTCTGCTACTGGTGGTTCATTAGAAGAAGATTTTCAAAAAATTTGGCCATTTTTTCCCCACCCCTCTGCTCAATATGAGCCAAAAGCTAATTTGCATAAAAATCAAAATGCCCCTATATAACCACTACTTACATGAAATTTAATTAAAATGAGGCCAGTGGTTTAGGAGAGAGAGGCTCAAACACCACCTTCACACAGGACGACAGACGAACAGTGATAAGAAAAGCTCACCCTGACTTTCAGTCAGGTGAGCTAAAAATAGGAGGTGCACATCTTCAACGTATGTAAAAGAATGGCTGAAAGTTTCAATGAAATCTGTTCAATGGTTTAAGAGCAGTTGTGGATAGCAGATCTGTACAGAATGTCAATTGAATTTGACAAAGTTCATTTTTCAATATGGGAAACTGAAGAAATGAAAATATCTGAAAACAAAATAGGAGGTGCACATCTTCAATGTATGTAAAAGAATGTCTGAGCATTTCAATGAAATCCGTTCACTGGTTTAAGAGGAGTTGCGAATAGCAGATGTGTACATCCCTAAAGCATAACGGATGGATGGACGGACATCGAAATATGAAAATATATGTATAAAAATATATATATATATAATAGGAGGTGCACATCTTCAATGTATGTAAAAGAAGGTCTGAGAGTTCCAATGGAGTTTGTTCAAAGGTTTAAGAGGAGTAGTGGATAGCAGAGCTATACCCCTTCCTACTAAAACCTGAACTGACAAAGACCATTTTTGAATATGGGGAACTGTAAATATGAAAATATCTGAAAAGAAAATAGGAGGTGCACATCTGCAATGTATGTAAAAGAATGTCTGAAAGTTTCAATGAAATCTGTTCAATGGTTTAAGAGGAGTTGCAGATAGCAGATCTGTACAGAATTTCAAGTGAATTTGACAAAGTTCATTTTTCAATATGGGAAACTGTAATGAAAGTGTCAATGACACTGTAGCTCAACTTGTGTGTTGTGTTTGATGAAAAGGATAATATCCAATGTTTATGAAAGGATTATGAAATAAGACAAGAACTGTGATAATTGGGAATATGTTCATTTCTGTTCCCTGTGTGCTATGTTTATGATAAAAATAATATGAGGTGTACACTGTACTAAAGAGCTGAGGGGTGGGTTAATATGACCTCACAGTTAATGTATTTGGCACTCACAGTTAACGTATATCAACAAAAGTTACCAAGTTACAGTGAAATTATTCCAAAACGAGTCATCCTATCAAGTTACATTAAAATCCCCTCACAAATATGGCCTGTAGACTGTGCTAAAGGTTTTCGCGCCCATGTAGCCGTCAGTTTCCCAATTGCGTTCAAAGGGGACGTTCTCATCTAGCCATTATATGAAGTCAATCTACCAAGTTACAATGAAATCCCTTAATAAATATGACCGGTAGACTGTGCTAAAGGTTTTTGGGCTTTGGGCTCTGGCAGCCATCATGGTTGAATGATCGCAACCAAAAGGGGACATTCTCATCTGGACACTATTTGGAGTCATCCTACCAAGTTACAATGAAATCCCTTCATAATTATGACCTGTAGACTGTTCTAAATGTTTCCGGGCTTTGGGCCCCTGAAGCCGTCACAGTTGCCCAATCGTGTCCAAAAGGGGACGTTCTCATCTAGACATTATATGAAGTCAACCTACCAAGTTACAATGAAATCCCTTCATAAATATGACCTGTAGACTGTGCTAAAGGTTTTCGGGCTTCGGGCTCGAGCAGCCATCATGGTTGAATGATCGCAACCAAAGGGGACAATCTCATCTGGGCATCATCTGGAGTGATCCTGCGAAGTTACAATGAAATCCCTTCATAAATATGACCTGGAGACTGTACTCAAGGTTTTCGGGCTTCGGGCACCTGTAGCCATCACAGTTGACCAATCACGACCAAAAGGGGATGTCATCATCTAGGCATTATATGGAGTCAACCTAACAGGTTACAATGAAATCCTTCTATAAATATAACCTTTTGCCTATGCTAAAGGTTTTTGGGCTCGGGCACCCATCAAGGCTGAATGATCACGGCCAAAATGGAACGTTCTCATGTAGACATTATTTGGAGTCATCCTACCAAGTTACAATGAAATCCCTTCATAAATATGACCTGTAGATTTGCAAAAGGTTTTTGGGCTTCGGGCACCTTTAGCAGTGAAAGTTGCCCAATCATGTCCAAAAGGGGACGTTCTCATCTAGACATTATATGAAGTCAACCCACCAAGTTACAATGAAATTCCTCAATAAATATGACCTGTAGACTGTGGTAAAGGTTTTTGGGCTTTGGGCTCGGGCAGTCGTCACGGTTGGCAGATCATGACCAAATGGGGAAATTCTAATCTAGACATCATAAGGAGTCATCCTACCAAGTTACAATGAAATCCCTTCACATTAAACATCACCTGCAGACTGTGCTAAAAGTTTTTGGGTTTCGGGCTTGGGCAGCCATCATGGTTGATAGATCATGCCCAAAAGGGGACGTTCTCATCTAGGCATTATACAGAGGCATCCTACCAAATAGGAGGTGCACATCCTACCAAGTTACAATGAAATCGCTAATGGTTTTCGGGTTTTGGGCTCGGGCAGCCATACCGGTTGCCTGATCGCGACCAAAAGGGGACGTTCTCATCTAGACATGACCCCAAACCTGCATATGAAATTTCGTGATGATCAGACAAGAACTGCGGGGTGTAGCCCGTGCTAAAGGAAAATGTGAACAGATGTCACAGACTAACAGACTTCCGCACGCGTGATGGCAATAGCTTATCTTGACTATGTCAAGTTAAGCTAAAAATGAAAATATCTGAAAAGAAAATGAGAGGTGCACATCTTCAATGTATGTAGAAGAATGTCTGAGAGTTTCAATGAAATCTGTTTACTGGTTTAGGAAGAGGTGAGGATAGCTGATGTGTACCCCCCTTAAGCATAATGGATGGATGGATGGACAGACATAGTACAGACATAGTGAACACTATATACCACCCACTTTTCAAGTGGGTGGTATAATAAGAGTATTATATTTAAAAGTTATTCTGACTGGCACAGATCTCAACTTCTTCAGCTTTAGACCCATTTAGCCTCGGCTCCTTCAAACAAAACATAACATAATAATTAAGCTTCTCAATTTATCACAAGAATGAAGCAAAATAGCAATATTCTGATTGATATTCCTGTTAACTGGTTGGGCGCTAGAGGCCACCATCATGGCTGTAGTGAAAAGTCCTGGAAGCCACTTTAGTGGCTTTATACTACATGCATTAGCTAGATGTTAGATCTGCAGTAGAACAAAGAATTTTTTGTATGAAATTGTTTTGTTACAATTTACTGGAGAGAACCAACAGGCACACTCCAATAAATTATAGCCCATCAACAATTTGTGAACTAATGCTCTCCTTGCTGGTAGAATCTGTGAAAAAAATACATATTACAAATCAAAATAATTAAGCACTCTACCAGTTATTATTTATTGGGATTTTGACAGACTAGTAAATATTTTTTAGTAGTAAAATGACATTTCAATCAACAAGTTTCCACTACAATTACAGTAAGTATTGATTAAGGGAGCTAAATCATGACAAATAAAGTTTTGTAAAGTTACATTTTTGTAAAATATTTAAAGTAGTTTCAGTTCAGGCCAAATATGGGATGTCTTTCACAGGATCTGTATGATACAGTAGTGGAGGTATGATGGTCTATGATCATTTTAGTTAAAGCGGACAGGTGACATCCTCATTCACAGTTTAGTGCATTTGTTGCATCGTAGTAAGTTAAGCCTTTACCTAACATAATGGCCAAAAACAGCCAGAAAATTAACCAGATTAAGCCTCCCGCAGCCTAAAATATCTTGGAAGTTTCTCAACGAAACCATTCAAATATGGATATCATTAGAGCCAGCTCGTCAGGATTGCAAGCCAGCTCTGGCCAAGTATTTCTTCAAGAGTTATTTCCCTTGTGTGTTTGGAAGTTACATTCAATTAACAGGGTCATGCAATTAAGAAATATCCAATTAAGTGGGCTCCACTGTAATTTAACTTGTTAGTCTTATGGTTTGACAATGATTTACAGTCAAGTCTTGCCCTTGGAAGCACCTGTCTTGAGAACAAAAAGTTTGATAAAGTCTGAGAGTTGGGGTTCACACATTAGCTTCCAACACACTCCAACCAACAAAGACTGGTTGAAGCCTTATAGCATAGAAGTTGCTAAGTTTTCCATCCTCCATATTGTAAAAATTTTATCAGTGGTTATGAGTGATGGAATAGTTAGAACTTCAAAGTGAAATGATTTTATCACCAGCTGATTTCATGCATGTAATGAAGTATCATCAAAGTTCTTCATTACTGCATATTAATCAAGTGTATTTTTTTTTTCAAAGAGAAGTGCTAGAACAAAGTTCTCTTTTGAGTAAATCATTCAATAAACATAGGAATCTGAAATTGTGATTTCCTGATTAATTCTGCAGTTACTTTTTCTGTGCTCATTTTTGAATAATATCATTTTATAGAAATTCAATAGTGGCTTAGGGCTTACAATAAATTTTACAGCTTTCACCAGATATTGTCATATCATGTCAGTCATTTTTTTGTAGGGGAGGCCTTCTTTGCCAGCTCAGCCATTAAGATAGTATAATTTTCAGGTGGCAGTAGTGGTATTCATATGTAAATAATTTTAGATTTTTTTTTATCTTCTTCAACCCAATTTGAACAAACTTGAATCTGACTCCCCTAGGGATGATGTAAACCAAATATGAAAGGGTTCTGACTGGTGAATCTGAAGAAGATTTTTGAAGAAATTTCCTCATATTGCACTGTTAAAATTTGGGTTGCCATAGGGAGCCCAAATATTAACCCAGGCACTCCATTTGAACAAACTTGAATCTGATTCCCATAGAGATGTTATATTCCAAATATGAAAGCATTCCGACTGGTGGATGATAAGAAGAAATTTCCTAAACTTGCACTAAGTTAAAATTTGGGCTACCATTGCAAGCCCAAATATTAATATAGTGACCGGACAAACTTGAATCTGCACCCCTCCCTCTCCCCCCAGAGATGTTGTATACCAAATATGAAAGCATTCTGACTAGTGGATCCCCCGCACAGAACATGGTCCTAAGGATACTTCATGCCAAATGATAGTTCTCTGTTCCGTGTGGTTTGGGTATTTAGGGAGTTCGAAAATATTTCATTTTTAGCTCCTAGGATTCCCACGGGGACATGGGAAAAATTTTTTGTATGAGTCACATACTTATGATCCAGTAATACCCCATACCAAATTCGGTTCAAATCAGACCATCAGTTCAGAAAATAGAAATTTTGGGTGGGGCCAGAAAACTTGCCCCTTCCATTACAAAGGCAAATATTGTGCCACAGACCTCATTTGAACACACTTGATTCTACACCTCAAAAGGAAGCTCCACACCAAATATCAAGTCATTTTATCTACTGGTTCATGAGAAGATTTTAAAAATATTCTGGAGCATTTTCCCACACCTCCTCCCTATGGGGCTGGGCATGTTGAGTTGAACAAAAATGCAATGCCCCTTTGGGACCATCACTAACACACACTTTCACTTGAACTGGCCCAGTGGTTTTGGAGAAGTCCAAAACATAGTGTTAATGGACGGCGGACGGAGAGCGATTAGATAAGCTCAGCTTGGCTTTGTCAAGGTGACCTAAAAAACAAGGGGAGGCAATGCCTTTATATTTTGACAACTGATGATGGTTATTATCCCCGTATTTTAAAAAAATGCGGGGATATTGTCGTGATCTCTGTCCGTACGTCCGTACTTCCGGTTTTGTAATTCGAAATGCTGTAACTTTCTACAGTTGTTCAATAGGGTCTGTGCAATCCAAAAATACCACTTTTAAAGTTTTGTGCCACCAGGTGGCTTCTGTGGAGCCACTTGAAAAATGCACTAATTTTTCACTTTTCTTTCGAATAATCCCAGCCTATGTAATTCAGAGTTCTGCACTAGGGTGTTGCTAAATGATCTGTAGATGTGCACAAAGGTTTCAGATTTTTCAGCTGTCACGTGGCTGTGCCACCGTTGCTACTTTCATGTTTTCTTAGACCCTTTCCGGTGAAAGGCTCCTAGGGTATGTAATTCGAAATGCTAAAACCATGCTCAAATATTGCAGTAGGGTCTGTAAATGCACACGAAGGTTTCAGATTTTTCAGCTGTCAAGTGGCTGTGCCACCATTGCCACTTTCGCATTTTCTTAGACCGTTTCCGGCAAAAGGCTCCTAGGGTATGTAATTCAAAATCCTAAAACCATGCTCAAATGTTGCAGTAGAGTCTGTAGATGCGCACAGAGGTTTCAGATTTTTGGGGTGCCATGTGGCTGTGCCACCGTTGCCACTTTCATGTTTTCTTAGACTGTTTCCAGCGAAAGGCTCCCAAGGTATGTAATTCGAAATGCTAAAACCATGCTCAAATGTTGCAGTAGGGTCTGTAGATGCGCACAAAGGTTTCAGATTTTTCAGGTGCCACGTGGCTGTGCCACTGTTGCCACTTTCATGTTTTCTTAGACCGTTTCCGACAAAAGGCTCCTAGAGTATGTAATTTGAAATGTTAAAAGCATGCTCAGATGTTGCAGTAGGGTCTGTAGATGTGCACGAAGGTTTCGTATTTTTTGGGTGCCATGTGGCTGTGCCACTTTTGTGTTTTCTTAGACCGTTTCCAGCGAAAGGCTCCTAGGGTATGTAATTCGAAATGCTAAACACATGCTCAAATGTTGCAGTAGGGTCTGTAGATGCGTAGGAAGGTTTCAGATTTTTCAGGTGCCACAGGGGCTGTGCCACCGTTGCCACTTTTTGTGTTTTCTTAGACCGTTTCCGGCAAAAGGCTTCCAGGGTACATGTATGTAATTCGAAACTCTAAAACCATGCTCAAATGTTGCAGTGGAGTCTGTAGATGCGCACGAATGCTGTGTCACCTGTGCCACTCAATATGATTTTAGTGTGTCATATAATACATTTCATCTCTGTATCAAGCATTCATACAAAATCAAGGATGCAAAAGCGGGGATACACCATAGTGTGCTTTGCACACAAGTGACACCATCTAGTTGAACTTGTCCAAGACATTGTTAATAAAGCTGCACACCAAAATTAATCAAAATCTGAGGTCAATTATTCAAGTTATTGCATAAACAAACTTTAGGGTGAACAGGTGGAAAGGCAGACCTCTTCACTTTATCCCTTCCATGTGGGTGGGGGGATAATTAAGTAAGCCTTTTGCAGGTATGTATTTAATATGCCAAAAGCAGTCCCACTCATCCCTACTGTAGAACAAACCTACATATTAGATCTGACTGCAGTGTAGCCAATACAAGTGAGCTTATAGTTCTGTCGATAGTAATTATGGCCTTGACCTTTGACCAACTGATCAGTTAAGCAATCTTAGATATTCTCTTCTTGAAGACACTCTCTATATGAAGGCTGAGTTGCTGTACCACCAAGGAAACAAGCAAAAGTGTGATTTTACCTTTGATCACTTACTTGACCTTTGGAGTATTGGCCTTACTATTACGCACAGCCTACTATCTGTTATTAATATATATTTCAATATTTTCAGTGGTTAGGAAACAATGGTCAGGACAAAATGTTGATGATTTCAGGCCTTGTTCTTTGATGGGAATCTGGGAATACAATTCTCATAATATTCCTGTGAAATGAAATTGTGGGAATACAAGTGGATTCCCAGTGTTCAATTGTAAACTGTATTTTTGTTTGGCTTCGCATAGCTCTTTTCTGGGCCTGTTGAGTTAGTTTAAGAAGTCTCCAAAAATTTCATTCGGTAAATATTTCATTGATAAACTGCATATATAATTCCTACTACAGTGTTGTGATTGGCTCTACTGTTGGAGTTGAACTAATCAAACTGCATGGTGCTGTTGTGTCAAACAGAATGTGTCCTGTAATTCCCAACATGGTATTAATGCTATCTGATAATAAGTGATTGGACAGTGATATGGTTTTTTTGTCATGTGGCACCAACACTGAATATCAACATAAGATCAGCAATAATGCAAAAATAAATGTTAACATTGATATTTAAAATTGCGAATGGAATTTGCCTTAGGTTGGGTGGAGTACATATATACAACCAGTGGCGAATAGGGGAAGCAGGTTAGTTGTGCTTTGGAAAAAGCTGTCTCGGTTCAAGTCATTCGCACAATGAAAGTGTAAATGACACTGTAGCTCAACTTGTCAAGGCATATACAGTATAGTATGTGACACAGCAATGACAAACATCTAGGTTATGACCTGATAACCAAGGTACATATAAAGTATTGTAATGGTCTGTACACAAATACTGACCGCAGCCTGTAACAAATGTATAGGTAAAGTATTGTAAAGGTGGGTGACGAGATGCTAAACTAAAAAAGAAATCTTTGAGTCCCAGAGTGGGTCTGACTGAACCCCATAATATTTGTTCTCATAGCAAAGTGATAACAAAGGCACCCCAAAACACACTCGTTACTGTCCCAAGGTGAAAACAAAGGTACCCAAGAAGTTTCGTGAAGATTAGTTCATAAATACGAGCTGTATAGAAGTTGTGACAAAAAAACTGATTGGACCTAATTTCGGTACAAAATGGCCACTGGCAGCCATCTTGAATTTTGGACCGCACTCAGAAACACTCGTTCTCGTCCCAAGGTGATAACAAAGGTACCCAAGAAGTTTCGTGAAGATCGGTTGATAAATACAGCCTCTAGCCCGAGCTGTTTTGACATGAGCACTTACAGTGTATACATTTAAGTAGCACAAAATAAAACAAAATTCATCTATTTTGCATAATTTCTGCACGAGAAAAAACCTGTACTGTATGTGATGTATTCCATTTTACTAAACATTCATACAAAAATTTATTCAAATCAGAACTTTCATACAGAAGTTCTGTACAAGACTGATTGCACTAATTTTGGTACAAAAAGGCTGCTGGTGGCCATCTTGAATTTCGGACCACACCCCAAAACACTCGTTCTCATCCCACGGTGATAACCAAGAGGTTTCGTAAAGATCGGTTCAGAAATACGGCCTCTAGCCTGAGCCATATAGAAGTTGAGTACAAAAAACTGATTGGACCTAATTTCGGTACAAAATGGCTACTGGCAGCCATCTTGAATTTTGGACCGCACTCAAAAACACTCGTTCTCGTCCCAAGGTGATAACAAAGGTACCCAAGAAGTTTCGTGAAGATCGGTTGATAAATACAGCCTCTAGCCCGAGCTGTTTTGACATGAGCACTTACAGTGTATACATTTAAGTAGCACTAAATAAAACAAAATTCATCTATTTTGCATAATTTCTGCACGAGAAAAAACCCATACTGTATGTGATGTATTCCATTTTACTAAACATTCATACAAAAATTTATTCAAATCAGAACTTTCATACAGAAGTTCTGTACAAGACTGATTGCACTAATTTTGGTACAAAAAGGCTGCTGGTGGCCATCTTGAATTTCGGACCACACCCCAAAACACTCGTTCTCATCCCACGGTGATAACCAAGAGGTTTCGTAAAGATCGGTTCAGAAATACGGCCTCTAGCCTGAGCCATATAGAAGTTGAGTACAAAAAACTGATTGGACCTAATTTCGGTACAAAATGGCTACTGGCAGCCATCTTGAATTTTGGACTGCACTCAGAAACACTCGTTCTCGTCCCAAGGTGATAACAAAGGTACCCAAGAAGTTTCGTGAAGATCGGTTCATAAATACAGCCTCTAGCCCGAGCCGTATTGACATGTGTACTTATTGTGTGTAAGTAGCACTGAAAAAAGCAAAGTTCATCTAATTTGCATAATTTCTGCACAAGAAAAAAACCCGTATTATATGTGATGTATCCCATGGTACTAAACATTCATACAAAAAATTATTAAAATCAGAGCTTTCATGTGGAAGTTCTGTGCAAAAATCTGATTGCCCCTAATTTTGAACAAATTGGCAGCCACACCCATCTTGAATTTCGGACCGCACCCAAAAACACACGTTCTCGTCCCACGGTGATAACAAAGGTACCCAAGAAGTTTCGTAAAGATCGGTTCATAAATGCGGCCTCTAGCCCGAGCCGTATTGGCATTTGCACTGACAGTGCTGAAAGTAACACTAAATAAATCAAAGTTAGTCTAATTTGCATAATTTAAGCACAAGAAAAAAACCTGTATGATATGTGATGTATATCACGGTACTAAACATTCATACAAAAAATTATTTAAATCAGAGCTTTCATATGGAAGTTCTGTACAAAAAACAGATTTCTGCATCGTCGGTACAAAATGGCGGCTGGCAGCCATCTTGAATTTCAGACCGCACCCAAAAACACTCGTTCTCGTCCCACAGTCATAACAAAGGCACCCAAGAAGTTTCGTAAAGATCAGTTCATAAATACAGCCTCTAGCCCGAGCCGTATCCAATTGTTGACGTACGGACAGACGGACAACGGGCCATGACAAAAGCTCAAATTTGGCTTCGCCACAGTTGAGCTAAAAATTAACAAAACATTTCAAATTTCTGTTTCCAATGTCATATTTTTATTTCTAATTTTGGGTTAGAGATTTTCACTTCTGTTTTGGTATCAATTTTACTCTGATTGAAAATGTAACCATGTTGTGGTTGCTATCAAATTCCTTTTTACCCTCCTCATCAATCTCCACGTGTTACCTCTTGGCCTCCCCAGAGCACTGATATATATTTATTTATTTATATTTATTTATTTGTTTAAGGTCACATACTTTTGCACAATGGCTAATCATGTCCACAATATGGAGATAAAGTCCAGGTCAGTCAATCGTTTGTACCCCTTGCTGTCAATTTTAGAGGACTCGCACCCTAAGCATTAGTGACTGGTTCCTATTTTACCAGAGAAAAAGAGCTTGTTTACCACAGTAAACAAGCACTGCTTCTTTTCCCAGGGTTCCCGCAGGGGCACTGATGTGTCAATGGTACATGATTCTCTTGATGTAAAGGCCATTAACTCTCAAATGTCACAATCCATTCCCTCTCCCAATTTCCCTTTCATCACCTCCCACCCCGCTGAATAGAGGGTTAATATTCAAACTTTTGGCCCACTGCATGGGCTGAACCTAGAATCCAATTAGATTGCCGAAAAAATATATGAATGAAAGTGTCAGTGACACTGTAGGTTAACTTGAATGTGTGTTGTGTTTGATGAAAAGGATAATGTTCAATGTTTATGAAAGGATTATGAAATACAATAATAGTTGTGATAATTGAGAATATGTTAATTTCTGTTCTAATGTGGCCCTCACAGTTAATGTATGTCAACCAAAGTTACCAAGTTACAGTGAAATTATTCCAAAAATAGTCATCCTATCAAGTTACAATGAAATCCCTTCATAAATAAGGCCTGTAGACTGTGCTAAAGGTTTTTGGGCCTGTGTAAATATCACAGTTGATTGATCGCAGCCAAAAGGGGACGTCCTCATCTAGACATTATACCGAGTCATCCTACCAAGTTACAATGAAATCCCTTCATAAATACGACCTGTAGTCTGTGTGAAAGGTCTTCAGGTTTTGGGCTCGGGCAGCCATCACGGCTGAACAATCGCGACCAAAAGAGGACCGTTCTGATCTGGACATTATCTGGAGTCCTCCTACCAAATTAGAATGAAATGCCTTCACAAATATGACCTGTGGACTGTGCTAAATGTTTTGGGGCTTCAGGCCCCTGTAGCCGTCACAGTTGACAAATTGTGACCAAATGGGGAAGTTCTCATATAGACATCATACAGAGTCATCCTACCAAGTTTCAATGAAATCCCTCCATATTAAATATGACCTGTAGACTGTGCTAAAAGTTTTTGGGTTTCGGGGTTGGGCAGCCATCATGGTTGACAGATCATGACCAAAAGGGGAAGTTCTCATCTAGACATTATACAGAGTCATCCTACCAAGTTACAATGAAATCCCTTCATAAATACAACCTGTAGACTGTGCTAAAGGTTTTTGGGTTTGGGGCTCAGGCAGCCATCACGGTTGATCGATCGCGACCAAAAAGGGATGTTCTCATCTAGACATGACCTCACACCTGCATATGAAATTTCGTGACAATCGGACAAGAACTATGGGGTGTAGCCTGTGCTAAAGGAAAATGTAAACAAGAACTATGGGGTGTAGCCTGCGCTAGAGGAAAATGTGAACAGACTCACAGACTAACAAACTTCCACATGCGTGATGGCAATAGCTTATCCTGACTTTGTCAAGTTACGCTAAAAATGAGGGCTAGATTTACTGGCAAATGTATGTCAGACAAACCAGTAGTAGAAAAATCTTGACGAATGCATGCTTAAGTCACAATACACATATGTATGAAGTTTTGTTGTAAAAAATTCAGAAGTTAAAAACTTATGGACAAAGCAAAGCAATCAAGACAAGCCAGTAAAGTGATATAATTTCTGACATTTACTGTAACCTTGATTGTCATTAGAAATATGATGGTTTGTCCTCAGTTAATTTTTTCAATGTCACTTCAATTTTTTTTACAATAACCTATATTACTCAAGACATAAGAAATGCCTCATGTCTGATAAACACATCCTCATTAACATATGTAGTTTTTAATACACTACTAAGCAATTTTTCATCTCTGCATGTGAACCCCACTTGCCAATACACAGAACACCCACTTTGTCAATAAAAATATTAACATGCGAGGTTCAATTCAAGATTTGATATGATCGCGGCACAAACTAAGATTTGCCAGGGCCCAGCATTCTCATTCTATTAGAAAATCATTCTATTAGCCAGAAAAGATCAACTGAAGCAATTATTCAGCTCCATGAACAATGTGCTGAATATTGCTGAAATAATTCTCCTCTGATCACCTGAAATTTCATTTTTCAATGGTTTTCAACAAAGGATTTTTCAGATTCTAGGGAAGGGATATCTAAATTCCAAGACTTTCAAAGCATTTCACAGGAAGAGGGCTAAATTATTTCTGGTCATCAAAACTTGTTCACATGTCTTTGCCTTGTTTTAACCACCGTTCTCTCTCATAAATTTTAACAAGGCAGATCCATACAGATGAAATAGTTTCACTCTGAAGATAACATTAACTGGACGAGTGTTGGAAGCCAGACACTATTATGGCTCTATTGAAAAGTGCCCGATTGTCCACACGGAGGCACGATGACGCCGTGTAATAAGGCATACTGCACGTCGATGGTGCACATGTCTTCAACCAATCTAACCCTGCCTGTGCTGCAGTGCAGAGTTATGATGTTTGGGAGCAGGCAGCTGCTCGCCGTTGCTTGGTGGTTCTCTCCGGTTCCTCCACCCGTAAAACTGCCACCAACACGATATGACCTTGCCTGTTAAAATGTTGTTAAACCATAATAAATAAATAAATAATAATTATTGAAAAGTGCCAAGAGCCACTTCAGTGGCTTTACACTGCATGCATTAACTTGTTGTTTTCACAGTATAGTAGAGGAAAAAATGTTTATATACAATTTTTCTGTTACAATTTAATGAAGTGTGCCAAAAGGCACTCTATTATGAATTGTAAGAAAACAATTATTAACGAAATATTGCTAAACTAAGCTTTCCTTTGCTAATAGCATGGTATGTTTGAAAACAAGGATGCCAAAGCCCTGTAGCTCATCTACATTCCTCTTTGATAGTAACTTTGGCAAACACAAGAACTGTATCAAACAGGCTCATAACATTCGAAAAAGCTGACCTAAACACAACCTCTTAAAAGTAAAACACAGAAACTGACATAAACACTAAGTTAAACATGAAATTCTGAGCTAAACAGAAAACTAAACGTAAGTAAAAAATAAATAAAAAAGTTAAGAGAACGGTTTAAAGCACATAGGGTGTGGGTTAAATAGTGGTAGAATGACAATAGGCACCATATAGAAGCAATATAAAGGCTATGGGATGAAAAGGGTGTCGGCAGCTGCCCTGAATAGAAACGTTAACACACTGAAAATGTCTAAGTGTGAGCTAAACAGAGAACTCAACGTTCAAAAGTTGAAGAGAAATTTGAATTGAAATTCAGTGGACAAGGGTGAAACCATGGTACAATGATAATGATAAACATATATGAGGAATATAAGCACCATGGGAAGAGAAGGAACACAGCAGGAGACCTAAACACTAAGTTAAACATGAAATTCTGAGCTAAACAGAAAAGTAAACGCAACTAAAAATGTCAAGAAAAATGTTTAAAATGCAGAGTATGGGGGTTAAATCATGGTAGAATGATAATAATCATCATGTAGCAACATTATAAAGGCCATGATATGGAAATAGGGTGAGTAAGTGACCTAAACAGAAACTTTAACATTATTGGACACGTGCGCTGACGCCAATACTGACGCCGACTGATCGAGCCATGCCATAAGCTCACACAACTACTAAAGTTGGTGAGCTGAAAATGCTCATGTTTCAAATCTCCTCTGAAAATAACTCAGCCCTCTACCAGTTAGGCAGATTCACAGAATATGAAGTCTTTAACCCTTTACCCAACGCAGACGATATCAAAATTTATTATTTTAAATATAATTTTTAAAATTTTTCAACAAAACCATATCATGTGATCCCTCTTTGGAACGAGCACATCGAGCCCGTTCCAAAGAGAGATCACAAGATATAGTTTTGTCGAAATTTTTTGAAAAATAGTATTTTTTCTGCTGCTGAATTTGCATATTACGCATGCGGATGTGGCTGATTCATTGGGTAAAGGGTTAAGCCACAGTACCTGCACTTCAGAATAAAGCTAAAATACAGGCTTCCTGCACTCTACCAGTTAAGGATCTATATCAAACCTGGTAACGTAGAGAAAGTGAACAAGCACTATTCCAGTTTTCAGAGTTTACACAATGTAATATTTATAAAGAGTATAGGCTAAAAGTTTTTCAGACAAAAGAAATATAAGAGACAAAAGAAATTTAATAACAACAAATGTTTCATGACTCAACAATAAAGAACTGGTGGTGAGAAAAAGAAAATTTAATCATTTCTTTTTGTAAAACACAGCATGTGATTGATTAAACAGATAATGCAATTATTTTATGTTTTAAAGTCCCTTCTAACTCCGGAAACTCATCACATCACACTAGTCACGCATTCCGTTTTCACATCACTAACTCTGGAAATAAAATTTCGTTAATGAAATCGAGTTACAAATTATTTCAAATGCAGCATCTGTCAACTGCATGAAAAATGTCGCTTCCAATTTATGTGAATGCAAGAGGTGTTATTAAAATAACAACGATGGGTGCTGAATATAAATTTGTGAAGACTTGGATAAGAATGAATGTTGACTTGCAAAACAACACAATTAGAATGAAAAACAGGATTTTTTTCCTATTTCTTAACCCTTTATGTAACAAATTTGCATACCTGACACAAAAATAAACTAGAAAAACTGTGAGCACTGCTCACTAAATGATACTACCCACTCCCACCAAGAAACATTTTACAACAGTAAAAGTGTGTTTAATGTAGAGAGCACAAACACTGACACCCCCCCCCCCCCCCCCCTCCACACCTCCACCCCGAATGTAAAAGAAGGTTTGAATGTTTCATTGAAATCCATTGCCTAGATTAAAAGAGGTCGCAGATAGCAAATGCCCCCCCCCCCCCACGCAAGCTTGAATAGACAAAGCCCATTTTTATTTATGAGAAACATGAGAAACCCTAACAAGAAGGATGCCAACACCTATAGCTCACCAACATTCCTCTTTGATAGTAACTTTGGCAAACACAAGAACTGTATCAAACAGGCTCATAACATGCGACAAAGCTGACTTAAACACAACCTCTTAAAAGTAAAACACAGAAACTGACATAAACACTAAGTTAAACATGAAATTCTGAGCTAAACAGAAAACTAACCGGAAGTAAAAAATAAATAAAAAAGTTAAGAGAATGGTTTAAAACACATAGGGTGAGGGTTAAATAGTGGTAGAATGATAATAAGCACCATATAGAAGCAATATAAAGGCCATGGGATGAAAAAGGTGTTGGCAGCTGCCCTGAATAGAAACGTTAACACACTGAAAATGTCTAAGTGTGAGCTAAACTGAAAACTCAACGTTGAAAAGTTGAAGAGAAATTTGAATTGAAATTCAGTGGACAAGGGTGAAACCATGGTACAATGATAATGAAAAAGATATATGAGGAATATAAGCACCATGGGAAGAGAAAGAACACAGCAGGTGACGTAACACTAAGTCAAACATGAAATTCTGAACTAAACAGAAAAGTAAACGTAACTAAAAAATGTTAAGAAAAAAGTTTAAAATGCACTGGGTGAGAATGAAATAATGGTAGAATGATAATAAGCACCATATAGAAGCAATATAAAGGCCATGGGATGAAAAGGGTGTCGGCAGCTGACTTAAACAAAAACTTTAACACACTGAAAATGTCTAAGTGTGAGGTAAACAGGAAACTTAACATTAAAAATGGGACGAAAAATTTGAAGAAATTCACTGGACAAGGGTTAAATAATGCTAGAATGATAATGAGGAACATGTCTGATGGAATATAAGCACCATGGGAAGAGAAGGAAAACAGCAGCTGACCTAAAAACAAACTTAATCATGAAATTCTGAGGTAAACAGAAAAGTAAACGTAACTAAAAATGGTAAAAAAAGGTTTAAAACACACTGGGTGAGGGTTAAATAGTGGTAGAATAATAATAAGCATTATAAAAGCCATGGGATGAAAATGGTGTCAGCAGTCAATGTAAACAAAAAAGTTAACACACTGTAAATGTCGAAGTGTAAGCTAAACAGAAAAGTAAACGTTCAAAATTGGAAGAAGAATTTTAAGAAATTCACTGGACAAGGGTTAAACCATGGTAGAATGATAATGAAGAAGATGTATGATGAATATAAGCACCATGGGAAGAGAAGGAACACAGCAGGTGAGCTAAACACTAAATTAAACATGAAATTCCAAGCTAAACAGAAAACTCAACTCAACAAAAAATGTCAAGAAAAATGATTAAAATGCAGAGTATGAGGGGTTAATCATGGAACAATGATACTGACGAACACGTATGATGATTATAAGTGCCATGGGAAGAGAAGGAGCACAGCAGCTGACCTAAACACAAAGTTAAACATGAAATTCCGACCTAAACAGAAAACTAAATTTAATGCAACTAAAAATGTCAAGAAAAATGTTTAAAATGCAGGGTATGAGGGGTTAATCATGGAACAATGATACTGAGGAACATGTATGATGAATATAAGTGCCATGGGAAGAGAAGGAGCACAGCAGCTGACCTAAACACTCAGTTAAACATGAAATTCTGAGCTAAATGGAAAACTAAACGCAACTAAAAATGTCAAGAAAAATGTTTAAAATGCAGAGTATGAGGGGTTAATTATGGAACAATGATACTGAGGAACATGTATGATTAATATAAGTGCCATGGGAAGAGAAGGAGCACAGCAGCTGACCTAAACACTAAGTTAAACATGAAATTTTGACCTAAACAGAAAACTAAATGCAACTAAAAATGTCAAGAAAACTGTTTAAAATGCAGGGTATGAGGGGTTAATCATGGAACAATGATACTGAGGAACATGTATGATGAATATAAGTGCAATGGGAAGAGAAGGAGCACAGCAGCTGACCTAAACACTTAGTTAAACATGAAATTCTGAGCTAAACAGAAAACTAAAGGCAACTAAAAATGTTAAGAAACATGTTTAAAATGCAGGGTTTCAGGGGTTAAATGATGGTAGAATGATAATAATCATCATATAGCAGCATTATAAAGGCCATGATATGGAAATAGGGTGAGTAAGTGACCTAAACAGAAGCTTTAACATTATTGGACACGTACACTGATGCTGACTGATCGAGCCATGCCGTAAGCTCACACAACTAAAGTTGGTGAGCTAAAAATGAAAATATCTGAAAGAACTAGAAAAACTGTGAGCACTGCTCACTAAATGATACCACCCACTCCCACCAAGAAACAGTTTACAACAGTAAAGTGTGTCTAATGTAGAGAGCACAAACACTGACATCCCCCCCCCCCCCCCCTGACCTCCACCCCGAAGCTTGAATTGACAAAGCCCATTTTTCAATATGTGAAACTGCAAAAATGAAAATATCTGAAAACAAAATAGAAGGTACACATCTTCACTGTATGTCATTCAAATCCATTGACTAGTTTAAAAGAGGGCACGGATAGCAAATGTCAACAACTCCCTGCCCCTGCACCCCCCCCCCCCCCCCCCCACAGAAGCTTGAATCGACAAATCTCATTTTTAAATATGGGAAACGCTAATGAAAGTGTCAATGACACTGTAGCTCAACTTGTCAAGACATGTACATGTATAGTATGTGACACAGCAATGACAAACATCTAGGTAATGACCTGATAACAAAGGCACATATAAAGTATTGTAACGGTCTGTACATAAATACTGGCTGTAGCCTGTAACAAATGTATCGGTAAAGTATTGTAAAGGTGGGTGACAGTCAGATGCTAAACTAGAAAAGAAATCTTTTGAGTCCCAGAGTGAGTCTGACTGAACCCCAAAATATTTGTTCTCGTAGCACAGTGATAACAAAGGCACCCCAAAACACACTCATTCCTGTCCCAAGGTGAAAACAAAGGTACCCAAGAAGTTTCGTGAAGATCAGTTCATAAATACGAGCTGTATAGAAAGAAGTTGAGACAAAAAACTGATTGGACCTAATTTCGATACAAAATGGCCACTGGCAGCCATCTTGAATTTTGGACCGCACTCAGAAACACTCGTTCTCGTCCCAAGGTGATAACAGAGGTACCCAAGACGTTTCGTGAAGATCGATTCATAAATACAGCCTCTAGCCCGAGCCGTATTGACATGTGTACTTACTGTGTGTAATAGCACTGAAAAAATCAAAGTTCATCTAATTTGCATAATTTCTGCACGAGAAAAAAACCCTTATTATATGTGATGTATCCCATGGTACTAAACATTCACACAAAAAAATTTTCAAATCAGTGCTGTCATATGGAAGTTCTGTGCAAAAATCTGATTGCACCTAATTTTGTACAAAATGGCTGTCAGAGGCCATCTTGAATTTCCGACCGCACCCCAAAACACTCGTTCTCGTCCCACGGTGATACCAAAGGTACCCAAGAAGTTTTGTAAAGATCGGTTCATAAATACGGCCTCTAGTCCGAGCCGTATTGGCATTTGCACTTACAATGCTGAAAGTAACACTAAATACATCAAAGTTAGTCTAATTTGCATAATTTACGTACGAGAAAAAAACCTGTATTATATGTGATGTATCCCATGGTACTAAACATTCATACAAAAAATTATTCAAATCAGCGCTTTCATATGGAAGTTCTGCGCAAAAATCTGATTTCACCTAAGTCTGTACAAAATGGCTGCCAGGGCCAACTTGAATTTCGGATCGGACCCAAAAACACTCGTTCTTGTCCCACGGTCATAACAAAGTGCACATCTTTGATGTACGTAAAGGAATGTCTGAAAGTTTCAATAAAATCTGTTCAATGGTTTAAGAGGAGTTGCGGATAGCAGATCTGTACAGAATGTCAACTGGATTAACAAAGTTCATTTTTCAATATGGGAAACTGTAAAAAAGAAAATATCTGAAAACAAAACAGGAGGTGCACATCTTGAATGTATGTAAAAGAAGGTCTGATAGGTTCAATGAAGTCTGATCACTGGTTTAAAAGGAGATGCGGATAGCAGATGTGTACACCCCCCCCCCCCCCCACCCCCAAGTGTAACACCCCTACAGCATAACGGTCGGACAGACATATGTCGGAATATGAAAATATCTGAAAGCAAAATAGGAGGTGCACGTCTTCAATGTATGTAAAGGAAGGTTTGAGAGTTCCAATTAAGTTTGTTCAATGGTTTAAGAGGAGTAGCGTACAGCAGATCTATACCCCCTCCCTACTAAAACCTGAATTGACAAAGACCATTTTTGAATATGGGGAACTGTAAATATGAAAATATCTGAAAAGAAAATAGGAGGTGCACATCTTCAATGTACGTAAAAGAAGGTCTGAAAGTTTCAATGAAATCTGTTCATTGGTTTAAGGGGAGTTGCGGATAACAGATCTGTACAGAATGTCAATTGAATTTGACAAAGTTCATTTTTCAATATGGGAAACTGCAAAAAGAAAATATCTGAAAAGAAAATAGGAGGTGCACATCTTCAATGTATGTAAAATAATGTCTGAGAGTTCCAATGAAATCCGTTCACTGGTTTAGGAGGAGTTGTGGATAGCAGATGTGTACCCCCCTAAAGTGTAAGGGACGGACAGACGGATGGATGGGCAGACGTACAGACGGACATAGTGAACACTATATACCACCCACTTTTCAAGTGGGTGGTATCATGAATGGGCTGTTTCATCAATGCCAAGATCAATATGATCGGTCCAATTCAACTAGTCCATTCTTGGTGAGGTTTGCATTGACCCTTTTCCCAAAAAGCATGATATCAAAATGTGTTACAGTGGAGCCCACTTAAATGGATATCTCTTTACTAATAACCCTGTTAATTGAATATAATTTCCCAACTCAAAACCATTTACTATACCACCAGTATAAATTTGACCTGTTAATTGAATATAGGTTACAGAGTATACTCCTGTTAAATGAATAAAAATCTGTTGAGAAATTACCCAGACAAACACTGAATTACCCTTGTATATTGACCAATTAGGCCTCAGTACATCCAATTCAGGCATTTAATCTCTTATATCTTGTCTGACAGAGGAGCTGAGCCACCACTGAGCCACCGCACTCCCACTACTCCTGTTATTTATTACTGGTGTTTAAGGTCATATACTTATGCACAATGGCTAATCATGACCATGACAGTTTTACGGGTGGAGGAAGCCAGAGTACCCGGAGAGAACCACCGAGCAACGACGAGCAGCTGCCAGCTCCCCAGCATCGTAGCTCCGCACTGCAGCACAGGCAGGGTTAGATTGGTTGAAGACATGCGTACCATCGACATGCAGTACGCCTTAGTACACGGCATCATTGTGCCCCCATGTGGACAATCGGGGTGAAGTGCCTTGCCCAAGGACACAAAGCGGGAGTCCGAATCGATCGGTCAGATGGTCACCAATCCAAGGAATAACCGGGCTCGATGCTGCTTAACTTCAGTGATCTGATGAGAACCGGTTACCGCAATCATACCGCACCCCAATACTTCTGTTAATTGAATAATTCTTTCTGCCAAAGGGCTATTCAATTAACAGGGCTCTACTTTACTTTAATTATTTTTGCCATCCAATTTTTCGAACAAAAAAAATATCATGTGATACCTCAATGAAATGAGCTTAATGTGCTCATTCCAATTAGGTGGCACATAATATGGTGTTTGTTCAAAAATATTTTTGAAATTTAAAAAAAAAAGGAAGATATGTGACACCTCATTGAAACGTGCTCAACGAGATCGTTCCAATGTGGGATCACATAATATGGTTTTTGTTGAAACTTGAAAAAAAAAAAATTTCTCAACTGTTAAGTTTGCAAATTTTGTGGGCAGATTTCAGAGGCTGATTCATTAGATAGTAAAGAGTTAAAGCATCATGCAGTTCACGCATACGACATGAACATCACTCAATAAAAGTTAAACACATCATGATCAGTCACTTTTATTTAATGGGAGAAAACATTTAGTAACTAAGTCAAACTGTGTTTTTCTTCCATGAACATGAGTAAGGAGGGTTATTAGAATGAAGGTGATCTGCTGCTTCACTTTGTAGAAACAGCTCTTCCTTTTCCACTATTTTGTTTTTAGTTTTGTTAACCCTTCCCACCACGAACAGCAGACACTTGAAAAATAAAAAATTCTTGAAAAAGCAGAATTATTCATTTTTTTTGCTTCACCTTATGTCCTCTCATTTAGGCCCCACAAAGTAGATCTTGTTTCTCAGGCCATTTTTGTAAAATGGCATGTGGGCAGTTTTTTATTTTATTCTTTATTTTTGTAATTATATATTTCTTTGCCATCAAAAGTTCATGTTCTTTCTTTATTTTATGTTTTAGGCCTCATATTCTACAGAATAGCATGGGTGGTGGTGTATTTCGTCCCTTGAGTGCAAACAGGCTTTGCAATGCTAAAGCATTGCAAAGCCTTGTTGCACTCAAAGGACAAATTTAATAATTTTTTAACTTGGATAAAATATCAGACATAAGACAATTTTTTTTTTAAATCAATGAGTGATGGAGGATTTTATTTTTATTTTTTATTTTTATTTCTTCCAGATGGTGAGCAAGGCTTGAGAGGCAAAAGCCACTTTCTGATGTCTGTTTTTACCTAAAAAGCATGGGAAGTGCATATTGTAAAATGATATACAAATAAAACTCATTTTAATGAAAACTAAAACTGTTTTTCTTTATTTTTTGCTTTTAGTATATAGAAACAGAACTCTGACTTCACTTTTAAACTGTTACAAAGCAGAACTATTTTATGAATATTCAAAGTAAGGGTATCTCCAATGAATTGACACAGTTTGGTTGCAAAGAACAGTCTCATTCACAAGCATGTTCCAGTGACAGGATCATCCAATTTGGATGAGAGATAGGTTACATCTGTGTATACATTGTCAGGTAATAACACAAATTCTCAACCCCCTGGTGGGTGGGTCTTTCTTAATTAACTGGTAGAAGGCCAAGTTATTTTGGGGCATCAAAATTTGTCCACATGCCTTTGCCTTGTGACAATTTATAGGAGAATTCCTATAGGCACTCTCCAATAAACTGTAACAGGGCAAAGCCATACAGACTAACTAATTTCACTTCAAAGATAATACAAAGCATATCCATAGAATATGGAGCCCACTGACGAACAGTTTTTTAACCAACTCCCCCATGGTACGGTCATCTTCCATAGCTATTATTGACCACCCTCGTATTATTTTGGTATCATTGTGAGTTATTTTGATAGAAATTAGCATTTTTACGATTGAAATTTTCAAATGAAAACAACTGAGAATGGAAGCAAGCTTCCGGTGTCAATTTAGTATGGAACTTACACAACACTTGTAATGTCACTGCGGTGAAGCCCTTTCATTCATATCACTATCCGAGGGTCCATGGGTGAAAATAATAAATGGATAGGCCCAACTCAATACACATAATAAGCTGGACGTGTCAACCCGTAAAGACTTTATTTCTGTTTACTTTGAATGAAGACGTCACTCGTATTGGGAAACCCACGTGTATTTTGAGTAATCTCCCTTGATGTGTAACTGCTCAGAAAAATCTGATTTCAGATTCCATTAAATGTTTTACCCACTCTTTCCCTGGTTATGTTCACGAAACGTCAGCAGAATTTGGACTTTTGTATATCTTTAGTAAGTGATAATCCCCCAACCCGAAAATATACTTACCGTATATGTCCAAATATATTAGTTTCAATAGCACCAAGAATGCTTATGTAGGACAACAATTTGAAAACAATTTGTGCTGTAACCTGTGCAGTTGTTGTATTTTTATTGGTTTTTCCAGAACGTTCTCACGTTCGGGAAAAAACACCATAAACACAACAACTGCGAAGGTTATGGCGCAAATGGTGCTCTGATTCTGAAACTATGAAGTTTCAGTCACAAACGAGTGTTGGATTTTCTTGACAGGGATGAAGACATTGGGGTGATAAACAAATGACGAAAAACAAATAAATGTGAGTATTTTTTAAATCTTTAGTCATTCCAGACATGTTCGATTGGATTGAGGTCAGGGAATCTTGCTGGCCAGTCCATATGCTCAATCCCCTACCCTTGTTGGTACTCCCGGACAGCAAAGGCAACATGATGACGGGCATTATCGTCCATCAGGATGAATCTATCACCCACTGCACCTGCATACAATCTGACGTGGGCATCCAGGATCTTATCAATATACCGCTGTGCAGTCAATGTACCACAGTCAAGGACACAGAGCTCGGTATGTCCATCCCAGCTGATGCCGCCACAGACAATTATTGACCCTCCACCACAGCGGTCATGTCCAGCAATGTTGGCTGCATGGAATCGCTCTCCTGGACTTCTCCATACCCTAGAATGCCTATCTGTGTAGTCGAGGCAGTACCTTGACTCATCTGTAAAAAGGACAGGTTACCAATCTTCTCTGGTACATCCAACATAGTCCATGGCCCATTCATATCATGTCCGGCAGTGGTTCTGGGACAGCAGAATTCGAATACATGGTCTTCTCGATCAGAGACCACCTTTGTGCAACCTTGCCCGGATAGTCCACGTTGAAACATTTACCCCGGAGGATGCATTCTGAAGGTCAATGTGAAGCTGGGTTGCTGTTGCAAAGCGGTTTCTATGGGCCTGAATGATCAAAAACTGGTTTTCAGCTGCAGATGTTGCCCTGTCTCTGCCACCACCATGCCGTCTTACTGGTGTGCCATACTGCTGAAATTTTGCTCAGACTCTGGTGATCAGCGTATGGTGCACACCAAGGGCTTCACCAACCTGACGATGAGTAGCCCCTTGCTCCACCATCCCAACAGCCCGCCACATTTCTACTTCAGACAAATGTCTTCTTACATTTGCATTTGCCATATTCAATCATTAAACCATATTCGCCATATTCAATCATCAAACATGTGTTGAAATGAAGATTGAATACCCTACACATGTCATGTTTCTGTCCGTGTATAAGTCGCCCTTTTTTACCTGAAATGTTATGTCAAAATCGGGGGTGCGTGTTATACATGGGTACGACTTGTTTCAGAGAATTTTCAGGGCACTGACTTCTTCGGACAACGTTGTTCCTACCGTTTGTCAATTGTATAACAGACAGTACAATCGTGTGGTTTTGACTGAGTGCAGATTCACCAAAATTATTTTCTTTTCATTTTATTTCAGTTTAAGTTCTTCAGAAAATAAATTGTCAATAAAATATTATGTGTGTTTTCTGTTACTTTTATCCATAAATAATAAAAAAGAAGTATTCTATTTAGTCGTTGTTGTTCAATAGGCCCATGTGTTTACATCAGTGCGTGTACCGGAAATCAACAGGTTTGTGGGACCAATATGGATGAAACCATAAAAAATACAAAATCATCAAAATAACAACGAAAAAATAAATAATAACACATTAAATGTATGCCAGCAATACCTGGAGAGAAGTATTTATTTATTCCATGACCTCCAATTCACTGATGTGTAATGTCCGGTTATAAATTACGCACACGTGCACCAGGTAAAGTTAGTTTCAAAAGCACCAACAATGCTTAATAAGCGGGACAACAATTTGAAAACAATTTTCGCTGTAACCTGCGCATTTAATGTGTTTTTATTGGTTTTTCCGGAACGTTCTCACGTTCCGGAAAAACCAACTTAATCACAACAACAGCACAAATGGTGCTCTGATTCTGAAACTATGAGGTTTCAGTCACAAACGAGCGTTGGATTTTCTTGACAGGGATGAAGACATCGGGGTGATAAACAGAAGACGAAAAACAAATAAATGCGAGTATTTTTTAAATCTTTAATAATAATTTTCCTTTATTCTTTTATCTTATTCACCACCTGGTTAACTCGTGAAAACTTACCTATTTCCGTTGCATCCCAAACTGCCCCAAATTGGCAAAACGTAACTTGCAACTAATTCTTTTTGACAGCATATATGTAATGAAAGTGTCAATGACACTGTAGCTTAACTTGTGTGTTGTGTTTGATTAAAAGGATATAATGTTCAATGTTTATGAAAGGATTATGAAATAAGACAAGAATTGTGATAATTGGGAATATGTTCATTTCTGTTCCCTGTATGCTGTTTTTGATAAAAATAATATGAGGTGTACACTGTTCTAAAGAGCTGAGGGGTGGATTAATATGACCCCACAGTTAATGTATGTGGCTCTCACAGTTAATGTATATCAACGAAAGTTACCAAGTAACAGTGAAATTATTCCAAAACGAGTCATTCTATCAAGTTACATTGAAATCCCTTCATAAATATGGCCTGTAGACTGTGCTAGAGGTTTTCGGGCTTCGGGCCCCTGTAGCCATCAGTTTCCCAATTGCATCCAAAAGGGACGTTCTCATCTAGACATTATATGAAGTCAACCTACCAAGTTACAATGAAATCCCTTCATAAAAATGAACTGAAGACTGTGCTAAAGGTTTTCGGGCTTTGGGATCGGGCAGCCATCATGGTTGAATGATCGCAACCAAAAGGGGACATTTTCATTTGGGCATCATCTTGAATGATCCTACAAAGTTACAATGAAATCCCTTCATAAATATTACCTGTAGACTGTGCTCAAGATTTTCAGGCTTCGGGCACCTGTAGCAATCACAGTTGACCA
Organism: Pictodentalium vernedei; assembly: GCA_031216915.1. Taxonomy (NCBI): domain Eukaryota; kingdom Metazoa; phylum Mollusca; class Scaphopoda; order Dentaliida; family Dentaliidae; genus Pictodentalium; species Pictodentalium vernedei. The sequence continues at coordinate 270,780,671 of CM062292.1, read as the reverse complement.
ATCATGACCAAAAGGGGATGTCATCATCTAGGCATTATATACAGTCAACCTAATAAGTTACAATGAAATCCCTTCCATAAATACGACCTATAGACTATGCTAAAGGTTTTTGGGCTCGGGCAGCTATCTAGGCTGAATGATCGCGACCAAAGGGGACAATCTCATCTGGGCATCATCTGGAGTGATCCTGCGAAGTTACACTGAAATCCCTTTATAAATATGACCTGTAGACTGTGCTTAAGGTTTTCAGGCTTCGGGCACCTTTAGCCATAACAGTTGACCAATCACGACCAAAAGGGGATGTCATCATCTAGGTATTATATGGAGTCAACCTAACAGGTTACAATGAAATCCTTCCATAAATATGACCTTTTGCCTATGCTAAAGGTTTTTGGGCTCCGGCACCCATCAAGGCTGAATGATCGCGACCAAAAGGGAAAGGGATCGCGGTCAAAATGGGACATTCTCATCTACACATTATTTGGAGTCATCCTACCAAGTTACAATGAAATCCCTTCATAAATATGACCTGTAGACTGTGCTAAACGTTTTTAGGCTTCGGGCCCCTGTAGCCATCACAGTTGCCCAATCAGGACCAAAAGGGGACTTTCTCATCTAGACATTATATGAAGTCAACCCACCAAGTTACAATGAAATTCCTCAATAAATATGACATGTAGACTATGCTAAAGGTTGGCAGATCATGCCCAAATGGGGAAATTCTCATCTAGACATCATAAGGAGTCATACTACCAAGTTACAATGAAATCCCTCCATATTAAACATGACCTGCAGATTGTGCTAAAAGTTTTTGGGTTTCGGGCTTGGGCAGTCATCACGGTTGACAGATCATGCCCAATAGGGGACGTTCTCATCTAGACATTATACAGAGGCATCCTACCAAGTTACAATGAAATCCCTTCATAAATACAACCTGTAGACTGTGCTAATGGTTTTCGGGTTTTGGGCTCGGGCAGCCATACCGGTTGACCGATCGTGACCAAAAGGGGATGTTCTCATCTAGACATGACCCCAAACCTGCATATGAAATTTCGGGACGATCAGACAAGAACTGCGGGGTGTAGCCCGTGCTTGAGGAAAATGTGAACAGACTCACAGACTAACAGACTCACAGACTAACAGACTTCTGCACGCGTGATGGCAATAGCTTATCTTGACTATGTTAAGTTAAGCTAAAATGGGGGTGCGACTTATACATGGGCTTTAGGCAAAAGGGAGGAATTCCAAGTGTGAGTTTGGGGTGCGACTTATACACGGGGGCGACTTATACGGTACATGCAGACAGTATACGAAAATATCATGAAAATCAAGGGGTACATGCTTTCAATGACTGTCACGAAAAGTCTGCCTGTCAAGAGAGCTAATGTAAATACTGGGAACCATCTCAGTACATTCCTCAATCATATCCACCAAAAATATCGCAAATATGTCACAAGCAAATTTCACAATGACGTGTCAAATATGTAGTGCTTAGCAAACTTTGAGTTGTATAATTTGACATGGATAGGTGAAAGTGTACAACCTATTTATTTTTTTCAAAATGAATGATTGCTGTTTTTCTCAATGTTAATTTGATAAGAATTCAGTAAATAAATGTTCAAATTATTCTTTATTTTTTTGGTGTGGGTGGGGGAGATACCCAGGGTACAGGGAAGATATCCTAGGATACCTCCCCAATGGGGTATATCCTAGGATATCCCCAGGGGAAGGTATACAGGGTGAGGTGAGGGGGAGATATTATGGCACACAAGTATTCTTGTGAAATTTTCTGTTCAGCAAAATCAAAATACAAGGTGACAATAAACATCTAAATTTCTGTGAAACCAGTCCAGTAATCTTGGAGATGTCAAGTTCACTATCAACAACGGATGAAAAATGCAAAACGTCCAGCAGATTTCCATAGACACCTTATGTAGGCCTCTGGAAGTTCTCCACAGTTTCCTGGCAAAAGTTTTCAGCACTGAGTCAGTTAATGGAACTACATTGTAAATTATTGATCAGAAAACTTTATGGAAGAAATCAGCCATTCTTGTATCTATTGGCGTGTCAGCACCATTTTGTAATATGTCAAACCACCCACTCCTTTCTTTGAAACTGAGTAAATAATTGCTGGAGGCCTTAAAAGTTGAATGAGTATCTCCAGACTTGTTCTCAAGTTGTTTTTTTTTTTTATGGGCAATATTCAACACTTCATCAACTGGTAAGATGATTTTTTTTTATGGGCAATATTCAACACTTCATCAACTGGAAAGATGACTAACAGATGCACAAACATTTCTGGAATAACTAAATATTTTCCTTTTTTATCTAAAACCAGAAGCTCAAGTGAGCCTAAACTGCTCACCTGGATCAAGTTGTCTGCAGGGAATAAGGTTATTACTGTTGGGGAATCAAAAAGATTGAGGCAGAAAGTAAGTGTCACCTTGTACATGTGTACATACTTCAATGACTCTCCAAAAAGGCTCTGAAAAACAATGTCTATAATTCAACCTCCTACTCGAAGCACAAACCCTACGTTAGGCTTGAGATCATGTTGAAAAACAACAGAAGGGTTTCCCTCCGAAAATATCACCTAGGTTGTTTAAAATTTTGGGTTGAAATTGGCTGAAAATTCAGTGTTTCTGGAAGCCATCATTTGTGTCAAAAAATGAAGTGAAATGGCAGGCAACATGGACATGACTGAGAAAGGGATTCTGCCAGGTGGATCTGGGAAACATTTTCAAAAATGATTTTCCTCATATTGCACCGAGTAACAGTTTGAATTCCTATAAAGAACCCAAATATGAACTCGGGGCTAAACTAGAATCTGGCCCCATAAGGAAACTGTATACCAACTATCAGGAGATTCTAACTGGTGGATATGAATAACATGTTGATTAATATTCCTTATATTACCCTAGGTTGTAATCATGTTCCCATGCAGCCCAGATATGAACCCATGAACATAATTTGAACAAACTTGAATCTGACTACCCTAAAGATGCTGCATACCAAATATGAGAATATTCTGAAATGTGGATCTTAAGAGGATGATTTTTAAAGAATATTCCTCATATGGCACAATGTTGTACTTTGGGCTCTAACATGGAATCCAAATATGAACATGTAGATCTGATTTGAACAAATTTAATTCTGACCACCACCCCCTCCCCAATAAGGATGCAGCATACCAAATATGAGAATTCTGACTGATCAGAAGAACAAGATTTTTAAGGAATTTTGCTAATGTTGAACTAGGTTAAAGTTCGGTCTCCCATTAGGAGCCCAAATATACACCCTGGGACTTAATTTGAACAAACTTGAATCTGACCCCCATCAGGTTGGTGTGTGTCAAATTTTAAAAGATTCTGAATGGTAGATCTTAAGAAGATTTTTAAAGAATATTCCTCATCATATTGAACAGAGTACTTTTTTGTTAGGGTTTAACACTTTTAACAGCCAGGGTCACCACATGTCAGATAATTTACAGGAGGAGGAAACTGGAGTACCTGGAGAGAACCACCAAGGTGTGATGAGCAACTGTCAGACTCCCGAACATAATAACTATGTACAAGCAGGGTTAAAATTGCTTTAAGACAAATTACTGAAGGACACAATGCTGTGACCCCTGGTGACGATCAAACCTGTGGATATTTCAGTTTGAAGTCCAATGCCATAACCACTGAGCTACTGCGCACACATTGAACGAAGTTAAAATTTGGGCTCCCTTAGGGAGACCAAATATGAACCCAGGGACTTGGTTTAGACAAATTTTAATCGAACCCCACCTAAGTGTGCTGGATACAAAATATGACAAGTTTCTGCCAGATGGATCTGAAAAAGATTTTCAAACAATTTTTCTCATATTGCACAAAAGTTAAAACTCTGGTTCCCATAACGAACCAAACTATGAACCCACAGACTTGATTTGAACAAATTTGAATCAGGTCCCAATAAGGATGATTCATATCAAATATCAAAAGATTCTGCGTGGTGTATTTGAAGAAGTTTGTTAAATGATGCTTTTAAATGATAATCCTCATACTGCACCAAGTTGAAATTTGCGCTCACATGGGGAGCCCAAATATAAACCCACAATCTTGATTTGAACAAACTTAAATCTGAGCCCTCTGCCAACCCCAACCAAGGATGCTATATACCAAATTTAATATGAAGACATTCTGATTAGTGGATATGAAGAAGAATATGATTAAAGAATAGTCCCTGTGTTTCACAAAGGTAAAATCTGGGCTCCCAAAGGGAACAAAAATACAAACCCATGGACCTGATTTGGACAAACTTAAATCTGAACCCCCCATAAGGATGCTGTATATCAAAAATCAGAAGATTCTGACTGGTGGATCTGAAGAAGATTCTTAAAGAATTTTCCTCATATGGCACTATTACCTAATCAATTGACTGCATCTCCCAGAGTAATTTAGAAATTGAGCAGTTGAAAAAAAATTTTTTCAAAACATTTCAACAAAAACATATCGCTTGACAAGCAATGAGAGATCACATGATGTGGTTTTGTTGAAATTGTTTGAAAAAAAATAATTAACTCTTTGCATGATGCTGGTGGATATTCCTGCTTAGCGCAAGGTTTCTCTTGTCACTAATATAAGTATAATTTGGGCATATTTTCCCTTGTAAATTGAATTGATGTTTTCACCAATGTTTTCTTGTTGTATTTAGATTAATTTTTCATCAACTCTAGTCATGCTGCTTTACAGCAGCCATGACCAGATTTGATGAAAAATATCTTGGAAATACTCAGCAGGTTAAGATTCAAAGCAACAAATTGGGATATCATGTGGGGTGGATAAAAGGTAAATTACCAAGTCATCAAAGGTAATGATTATTATAATTAGTAGGCAAGATTACAACAGCTTAATTATGAAGAATATCACTCAACAGCAGACCAGAAATAATAAAAAAAAATCTCACCTATTAGAGGATTCCTCCTGACATCAAGAACAACTAGTGTTGTGTTATACTTCAGTACATCCAGTAATGATTTTGCACCATGGGAAGATATACCACAACCCTGCATATCAAGTGCTGTGAAAAAGACAATGAAAATGGTATAAAATACTGATTCAATGGTATATTCTGTGACTATGTAGATTCATCAAAGAATCTGAAATGATGCCTCGCGTGTTTTAGTCCCATTAAGAGATTAACAATAATGATACATGATAATGGTAGCCTGACAGCTTGAAGTGCAGACCTTAAAATTTGTCCTGATTCACAAGAATCAGTTTTGGTTCTCGTGAACTCCTTCTAAGAATCAATTTTCAGTTCTTTGATAATTTAGAATATGAAAGAACTGATCAGACCCTTGTGAGTGCAAGTACACATTCCATAGTAAGACCCATATCTCATATTTCTCTATACACTAGAGTTTAACCCTTAAGGGACCAGTTTCAATTTTGGTAAGTTTCCTGTCTTTTATGTACAAGTTCTGGACGGACAGATGGACAGACAAACAGATGGACAAAGCAGAGTTTTTTATAACTTGCAGAAGCGGCTTGTCACAAGGATTCCCCATACCAAATTTCATTGATTTCCATCCACTCACTGCTGAGATATTGCTGCAAATGGAAAAAAATCATTAAAAATTGACAAAGTAAGGACTGTAACTCTGGTAAAAAATGTGCGGGCAAGATTTTTAAAACATGTGCAGGAGTGGCTAGTCACAAGGATCCCTCATACCAGATTTCATTGAAATCCATACCCGTATTCATAAGATATTGCTGTGTATTAAAAAAAAATCATAAAAAATGGATGAAGTAAGGACTGTAACTCTGGTCAAGAATATGCAGGCAACTTTTTTATAACATGTGCAGGAGCAGCTTGTCACAAGGATCCCTCATACCAAATTTAATCGAAATCCATCCACTCACTGCAGAGGATGGGCATTGGACTTCAAGCTGAAAGGACCACAGTTCAATCCTGACAAGTGGAAATCGTGTTGTGTCCTTGGACAAGACACTTAGTTCCAATTTCCCACATGGGGACACCATGTCACTGTGTACCAACTTGAGGCATACTGCACCTGGATGGTGTGCTTGCCTTCAATCGCTGCTAACCTTGCTTGTGTGAAGAATGTCAGGGAGTCTGACAGTTGCTCGCCACCACTTGGAGGTTCTCTCAGGCTTACTCCACCAGTAAACTGTCCAACACGATATGACACTGTTAAACTCCAGTAAACAAACAAACAATTAAGAACTATTTAAGCACTTTTCAAGGAATTTGCCAACAATTTTCAAAGACTACAAGGACTGTACAATATGGGCAAATGATCATTTCATTTACCTGTCATTCACTTAAAAAGAAATAAGGTGACCAACTGTTCATTCACCTACATTCCTGGATCTTTGGCAAATATCTTTGCTCGAAATGCCACTTTATTTATTTGTTAACTCTTCTAGAACCATAATGTACTTTGTAATGATGCAGGGTTTGATCCGTGTAGAATGGGATTGGGGCCCTTTTCTTGGTCTTGGGAAAATTATTTAATTGGTCATCTGAACATAAATCCACCTGGAAACTTTTTTCCAGAGAGAATGCAGGTTAAAACGGGTATCACTTTATTAGAATTAACTATCAGAAGAGCACAATGGCTATGTAACCTGATTATACTGTATAAGTTTGGGGATAATAGAGTTTTGCACCAGAAATTTGGATTTTTATAGCATGTATCCAATTGGGAATGGAGCCTTATTTTGACCCTCAAAACGGACTAGATTAAACTCTGTATGCTGATGAACCTTACTGTTATGATGACATGTTGGTGAAATGCTGTGATATAATACACTATTGGAAAGGCTTCTTAGAGCTGTTTCCAGCAGTGTATAACCTCAGAGCCTATTGTCATAGCAATGACAGAAATTAATGAAATAAACTGTGGTGGTATAGAATCTATACATCAGAATGTGGTGAGTTATCATGAAACTTCTTGTCTCAGAGGTTATAGGCAAACTGAATTCAAGTACTTTTTAAGGGATGTGGAGGAAAATCGAGCACTTTTCAGGATAGAAACAAATTGAACCCTTTGATACTTTTGTAGGTGTTATTACGTACAAAATCAAACAGCATGGTGATATTTTGTGGTCATTTATTTCATTATTTTTCGATTTTTTAAAGTTTTAACCTCCAATTCCTATTTTCTACAAAATAGTGATCAGTGACAACCATTTAGCCAAATGTTATCGCAGCTCAAAATATTAATATAATCCCGCTGTCAAGACTTCTCAACTAGTTGTGTGCTAGAAGCCATTATCTGGGCTTTAAAAAATGAGGATACCAGAGCAAAAGCCAACACTTACCTTGTTTATAATTCATATTCAGTCAAACACAAACGATATTTTGTTTATATAAATTTGTTTTATTACAAATTATTGGATAGTGCCTGTTGGCACTCTCCAATAATTTGTAATAAAACAAGTTTTGAATAACAAATTCAGACCACCAAAAATAATCTAGCCCTCCACCAGATAATCACTAATGTGAAAAATATCTTACTTGTACTTTCCGACGTTTGAAGTCGCATTTTGAAAAACGTTGAAGAAACTGAATTACCAGTGACGTTTGAACGTCAGGATAATTGAAGTCTCAAAGGGTTAAGCACTTTTCAAGGAAGGTACAGAAATTCAAAGATTTGGTATTTGAGTGGGAACCCTGAATTGTCTGGAAGATTTACTCAGGAATGAAGATCAAGGCATCTGTTCTAAGGTCACGAAGTGAGTCAAAGGGGGTTTGAAAGGTGAAAACAATGCTTCATCACAATCACTGGATAATGGTAAAGGAAAAAACCACAGTAAAACTGTTCTACCATGCAGAATGATTACACAATTCAATAGTAATAAACAAAAGAGTAAATAGCCTGGAAATCTAATTTGTTTTAGTCATACTTTTATGAGCTGAAATATGTTTGATGGACAATAAAATATTTACAGAACAATAGTTTGATGAAACCTAATAAACAAATAGAAAGGTAATAAATGTCTGTATATACTATACACCGTTTGATACCGAGATGGTTTATTTATTGCGATTTATTGTCATTTGCATCATCTTTGGCAATGCTTCAACAAAAATTTAATTTTATAGTAAATTTCCTTTCTTATTATACATACCACAATTGTTTACAACAGGCTTGCACTACAGTGGAAGTCCCAAACTATTCTCTATTTTGTTCTTTCCCAAGCGATTTGGAAAAGAAAAAGTTGTGCAAAAGCACCAAGAAAAAATAAGCCAAAACTGGGTCGGGTGTGGCTGGAGCACACCTAGTAGGGGGCACTCTTCTCTGAACTAATCCATGGCTTCCGGTATCAGTGAGCAGACGTATAACCAATGTGTCATTCTATTTGAATCCGCCAACATTGAAATCATGTGATCAGCGAGGAGGAAGGATTCTTATCTGAATAAGAAGACGAGAGGGCCCCCAGGTAAACAGGGAGGGCCTCCAGGTAACCAATTGTGGTAGGTATAATAAGAAATTTAAATTTCTTATCAATCTCCCTCACAATTGTTTACAACAGGCTGAATAGACAATAGGAGGAGGGAACCAACCCCCACATAAACAGATTGTGCTGGAAACGTGGACAGAAGAAGAGAACCCAAGGCCTATAAAACCATTGCATCACAAACATTGAAATAGACAATGAGAGATGAGGCCATGTACAGAAGTCCACCCCCAGATGACAAAACGATCTGAGAAAGGACCATGTCCGACTTCTCTTTGTTGACTCTGAACCCTAATGACGAAAGCAGTTTCAACAGTGTGTCAACATCGGACTCCAGAAGAGCAGCATTGGAGTGCCTCTGGAGGATATTGTCCAGATAAACCTAAGTAGTCAACCTGGACTCTGTGCGATGGAAGGATAGCACATGCGACATCCGTCGGGTGAAGGCCCAAGGAGCCAGGTTGAGGCCGAAAGGCATGACCTTGAACTGGTAAACTCACCCCAGAAAAGTGAACCTGAGATACTTTTGCTATGTTCGATGAATCGGAACGTGAAAGTAAGCGTCTCACGGCCGTCCTTCTTTGACACCAAGAACAGGCAGGAATAAAATCTCACTGAATGAATGTTCTTGACAATCTCGATGGTCCCCTTTGACAGAAGATTGTCTATCTCCGTGATCAAAAGTTCCCGACGTGAACCGTCTGAAGGAACTTGGGTTGGAAGTGGCACCCGTGACAGAGTGGGGTGCCTCCGGAAGGATATCCACAGACTGTACCGAATAACATCTAATGCCGAAGGATCAGAGATGATCGCGGCCAAAGGTCTGCAAACTCTGATGGCCTTCCTCCAACCTGGGACAAATCGAGGTGAGGACTTTCATTTCGAGCCACGGCAGGGCCCGTGAGAGGAGAAACCACCTCCTTTGCTAGTAGAAGGATCCTGAGGCCTCCCTCTGTTCTGTCGACACTTACCCTTACCACGTGAGTAAGTAGAAGAAGCAGTGGCAAGAGGATCAGCTCTTGGACTCGCAGCAGCAGGGTGCTTGTTAGGCTTGGAACAGCACCTGCCTCCAACAGAAGGCAGATCAAGCTGGCCAAGCAGCAGCAGCTGATCTTTGGAATGACCCAGGATGTCATCCCGGACCATCACCACAGAATCGTGGAACAGACCTGGACCCACCAATGAAGTGGATCGAGGAGCAGCATGCTACACTTCAGGAAGGGAATGGCTAGTGTCCAATACTGCGTCCCTGTGAACTAATTCCAGATTAACCGTTTACAGGCATGCATGTAAGTTGCATGAGCGCCTCAGAAAGCACATGCAAGGGTGCCTGCATGTCGTTAAACTTATCGGGATGCAGATAAGCAGCCAAGGCAGAGAAGACATAATCCAAGAGCAATAGCATGCCTAGCATCTCTCTGGATAAGGCTAACAGGGACCTCTAAGTTGTTATACGAATAACGGCCGACTTGGGCTTGGAAAGACCGAGGGAGGAGTAGTCCTGATCCAAGGCCGTCAAAGTCTGGCAGACCGATGGGTTGTCCGAATCGTAGGTGTGTCTGACCCATCTCCTGAGTCGGAAGACACATAGTCCATGTAGGAACACCTGGGGGATCAGAAGGTGACCTGCTTCCAATCCCTGGAGGCAGCACTGAGGCGGAAGCCTGGAAACCACTAGTAGCCTCACTGGAGGCAATGGGAAGGCTCTTGGAAAGAACCTGCGTGAGCAAGGAGAGGGCATCCCTAAGCCCAGGACCCGAATCTGCCGGTACGACATGGGAAGGTCCAGGCAAAGTGACTTCACACCTGACCCTCTTAACAAGTGAAGGGTCTCAATCATCAAGAACATCAGACATGGAACCATGGGTGGTAGCCGAAGCATCTGAAGGCAGATGCTTATAGGGGTATGAAAACTCAGTAGAGTTGCCACGGACCTCTGAGGGACAGAAGATCCAGGCTGCACAAAATGTGCCAGTCCCTCAAAACTGGCCAAAGGGCCAGAGTGTGTGGATGGAAGCGCAACAGAGTCCATGGTGACCCAACCATGGGTATCTGAATCCAATGCAAAACCTGCTTGGTCCGCTGCCTGGGGGACCAAAGCAGAGGAATCGGCCGGCAACCCCTTCTGACATCGCCAAGTTGAAGCCAGAGGCCGATATCCCACATCCAAATGAGCAGATATCCCTGCAGACCACTGCAGGGATAAGCCGAGGCCAGCTGAAACGGAGACCGAAGATGCCACCGATGGAGCAGCGGGATATACATCAGTAGCTGTTGACACTGGAGGAATAGAGGAGAGAGCAACCAACCTTGGGTCCACAGGAGGAGTCACAACTCTAGTGACAGCATCAGATGTCAACTGGAGGGGGACAACAGTCCCGGAACCAGGCATCTCTTCACTGGAAACATCAACCGCTACCGAAGTCTCCACCGCAAGAATAGACTGCAAATCCCCCAAGGAGGGGGTAGAACTCTCTTCAGAGTCATGTCAGGAGGCACCAAACAACTGCGTTCCCCTTTCCCACAGGCGCGGGAGGAACGGTCACAAGGACATACTACATGGTTCACTGAAGCCTAAAAAGTGGATGACCAAAACCCACATAGCCCACAGGGTCTATCAGCTGAACACCGTTTACACGTGGAGCATGATACATGAGAGTCCTCAACATGCTTTGGAAACAAGCATTGTCCACAAGGAACCGTCTTGGACATATCTGGCGAGACTCAAAGAAAAAAAATAAATATCAGACCCACCCCCCCACCCCCCCCCCCCCCCCCCCAACTACCAGAGGAAGGTGGCAGGAAACAAAGGCCTGGCAGGAACACAAAATAACCCAAACAGCCAAAGCGGACCAAACAGGCAGAAATTCAACCATCAGCAGAGGGGAGAAATGCTGCCACACAGGGCTCGCAAATAGGGTCGCCCGACGTCCCGGGACAACCAGAAATTTTCTCGGGCAACCAAAAATGCTATTCCCTCTGCCCGATGGGCAACCAGATTTTTTCTGTCCGATTTTAAAAGATAATTCTTTGAGAAAATTCAAATATAAAAACAAGTGGGAACTAATGATTAAACAACTGTTAAAATGGTTGAATACACGTTCCACTGGTTAGGGGAAGTACTTTTCAGACAGTGGCGGCGGCTGATAAACTTCAGCAGTCAACAGGTACATAATTCCTTTTCTGAAACACACCGCTTTAAGTATTCAACAAACCTTAACAAATGGTCACCACGTCGGTACTGTTTAGCCCTGTCCCACTGATACTGTTAGCAACAGGCTGACAGCTCGCTCCCCGATGGGCAACCAGATTTTTTGTCCGATTTTAAAAGATAATTCTTTGAGAAAATTCAAATATAAAAACAAGCGGGAATTAATGATTAAACAACTGTTAAAATGGTTGAATACACGTTCCACTGGTTAGGGGAAGTACTTTTCAGACAGTGGCGGCGGCTCATAAACTTCAGCAGTCAACAGGTACATAATTCCTTTTCTGAAACACACCGCTTTAAGTTTTCAACAAATCTTAACAAATGGTCACCACGTCGGTACTGTTTAGCCCTGTCCCACTGATACTGTTAGCAACAGGCTGACAGCTTCCCCCCCCCCCCCCCCCCTCCATTGAATCAATGTTCCCAGATATCGGGAGTGCACCGGTACAATAAGCAACCGAGAACAGCGTGATGTCATATCCCAGTAGAGACAATACTGTGCACTCTTAATGTCCTGAACAATGATTCAAACACAACCATTACCTTCCCAGAAATCATTTTTGAAAGTGAAAGTGGATGTTGCGCTCATTCAGCATTGCAACGGTCTCTGTTGCTGATCTTCCTCTTGGTCAGGTACTTATTTATTTTTTTATTATTGTGTTCAACAAATGATATAATATGTTTGAGATTAGTTCCCTTTACCCAATGTAACAGCCAAAACCGGTCAGCGCAATTCAGAACAAGAGGCCCCATGGGGCCTGAGGGCGCTCACCTGAAATGGTAGTCTAAATATCAAACCAGGGACTAGATGAAGTGTTGTGCCCACACAATACACAAGATTTTCCTTCTATTTTCATTTCCTGCACTTTTATGTCCCAAAAATAAGATAAACGCATAAAAAACAGATTTTTTTTATGTTTGTTTGGAAATTTTCGAATTTCCAAACAAAATATTTCCAGCCTAAATTTTTTTTTTCTTCTTAAAATTTACCAAAACGCATAAAACACAAAAAATCTTATTTCCGGTCCCACCCGCCCCTCAAATAAATATTTTTTTGTCTTAAAATTGACCGAAACGCATAAAAAAAAAATTAAAAAAAATCCGTAAATTCAGTCCCACCTGGCCCCCAAATTTTCAGTGTAAAAATAAAAAAAAACTTTTGTCTTAAAATTGACAGAAACGCATAAAAAAACAAAACCCAAAAAATTCTGTATTTTGGTCCAAAATTTCTATGTCCGGAACGGGACCCCAAATTTTCAGCCTAAATATGAACCCAGGGCCTTGGTTTGAACAAACTTGAATCTCACCCCCCTAAGCATGCTGAACACCAAAATTTAATATCAAAACATTCCGACTACTGTATCTGAAGAAGAAGATTTTTTTAGAAACTTCCTCATTTTGAACTAAGTTACAATTCGAGCTCCCACAGTGAGTCCAAATATGGACCTTGGGACATGGTTTGAACAAACCTGAATCCCAACCCTAAGGATGCTGCATACCAAATATCAAAACATTCCAACTTCTGTATCTGAAGAAGAAGATTTTTAAAGAAAATTCCTCATTTTGAATTAAGATATAATTCGGGCTCCCACAGTGAGCCCAAATATGAACTCAGGGACATGGCTTGAACAAACTTGAATCTCATCCCCCTAAGCATGCTGCATACCCAATATCAAAAGATTCCGCCTGCTCGCTTTAGAGAAGAAGATTTTTTAAGAAATTTGCCTGAAATGCACTAAGTTCAAATTCGAGCTCCTATAGTGAGCCCAAATATGAACCCAGGAGGCTGATTTGAATCAGATCCACCCCACAATGTTGCATACCAAATATCAAAAGATTCTGCCTGCTGGATCTGGAGAAGAAGATTTTTTAAGAAATTTGCCTTAAATGCACTAAGTTCGAATTTGGGCTTCAAAAGTGAGCCCAAATATGAATCCAGGGAGCCAATTTGGACAAACTTGAATCAGATCCACCTCATAATGCTGTATACCAAATGATTCTGCCCACTTTTGCTGGAGAAGAAGATTTTTTAGTAATTTCTCTAATATACATAGGGTGCTATCGGAGTTATGCCCCCTATGGAGCCCCAAGTGGGCATGTCCATTTCATTTGAACAAACTTGATATGGTAATGAACATACATACCAAGTTTCGAACAAATCGACCTAGCGGTTTCAGAGAAGTCGTTTGAAAAAGTTTCACGACGCCGGACAGCAAGTGATAAGTTTAGCTCCCTTAGACAGTAAGATGGATTGACAGCACAATAACATATTTCTGTTTTTCTGACTGAACTAAATAGCAAATATTAGTAATGTAATTCCAAGTTATTCGCTCAAGTTTCTACAGAAAAGACATAACACCAAAACTACATATGAAATCAGAAAAAGATCGAGGGATGAGGTCTGCAGAGTATGCTAATGGAATTGTTGACAATTTATACGCCAAATCCGAGATAGCTGTTGGTGGCCATGTTTTTTAACGAAATTCAGAAAAATTTGATAGCTCCCATCTAGACACTACAACAAAGCTACAAATAAAATTTGAAAAAAGATCATGTGAGAGGTGCAGCCTGTTGGGAGTACTAATGGAATTGTTGACAATTTATATTGAATCCAAGATGGCCACTCCCGACAATATTTTTCAATGAAATTTAGAAAAATTCTATAGCATTCATCTAGACATCACACCTAACTACATATGAAATTTGAAAAAGATCGGGGGAAGAATGAAGGTCAGTCCATTGAATATTTTTTTATTGATAGAGAAAAGTTAGAATGGACAAACAATCGAATGACCTGTGTGATCTTGGCCTGGGAGCTATGGGCGTGGGTCAAGGTCATGACATACCCTTGAGTCAGAAAAAAATCATTGTTGAAGTACAAAGAACAAGTAGTGCATTGAATAAATTTTTATGGACCGGAGACAATTAGAGTGGCCAAATGGCTGGGTGAATGGACAAAGCGGCTACTATATGCTCCCTGAAAGATTTTTGTGGAGGATAAAAGAAGGATATTATTAATTTTATCTGTCTACCAACTGAAAAAAAATATCAAATTCCTGTAAATTGAACATTTTACATGAGCAAGTGGCCTATTCAATTGATAGGCTTTCACTACATACAAAACCTAACTTTTTGTATACTCAAGTATTTAAGTATTCAATCACACTAACAAACGTACTTCCACAGTGGCCCTAAAACAATTAAAGACCTAGGGGTACCGGTCGTTGTAGATAAGCTGTGTTGTATAAAATTATAAAGTGTTTGATGTTTTAACAGGTTCTCATGAACAAGGCTGAGTCAATTCCTCATTTCAATGCACTAATCAATTTATTGTTTTATCACAAAGAAAAGCTAAAATGGTGAGAAAAAATATTAGCACAATGTATAATGTACAATAATACTGAAATGTGCAGAAAGCAACTACAGTATTTTTGTACTCAATGAAAATTTTTATGCAGTGGAACCCTGTTTGATGAATTTGGGACTAAACTTGAATCTGACCCCTCCCTCCTGCACCCCAATGTGCCGTATACCAAATATCGATAGATTATGAATGGTGGATCTGAAGAAGCAGATTTTTCAATATTATTTGTCATATTGCACTAAGGTTATTTAATATTTAGGGAGCCCAAATATGAATCCAGGGACTTGATTTCAACAAACTTTAATCTGAGTCTGGCTAGGGTGTTATATACCAAATATCAAAACATTCTGAATGGTGGTTCTCATAAAGAATTTAAAGAGCATTGCTCTTTAGCACCAAGTTAAAATTAGGGCTCCCATAGAGACCCCAAATTTTAACCCTGGAACTTTATTTGAATAAATTTGAGATTGGCCCTTAAGGATCTTGTATACAAAATATCAAAAGATACTGACTGGTGGTTCTGGAGAAGATTTTGAGAATATTCCCAATACAACACTAAGATAGAATTTGGGGCTCCATAGGGAACACAAATATCAACCCAGGAACTTTATTTGAACAAACTGAATCTGACTCCTCTGAGGATGCTCTATATAAAAAGATTATGACCAGTGTATTTTTTTTGGAGATTTTTTAGGATTATTCCCCATATTGGACTAAGTTAAAATTTGGCTCCAGTAGGGAGCCCAAATATTAACCCAGGGACTTTACCCAACTTGAATCGGACTCTCCAAAGGATGGTGTTTACCATATATCAAAAGATTCTGACTGGATGTTTTGTGAGAAGATTTTTAAAGAATATTCCTCATATTGCACTTAGGTAAAATTTAGGGACATCGATAAAATATTAATTTAAGGACATCGATAAAAATAATAACCCAGGGACTTGATTTGAAAAAAAAATTGAATCTGTGCACCTCCCCCAGCCCAAGATATTATCTACCAAATAGCATAAGATTCTAATTGAAGATCAGAAGAAGATTTTTAAAGATGATTTTCCATATGACACTTAGTTAAAATCCAGGATCCCATAGAAAGCCCAAATATTGACAAAGGGGGTTGATTTGAACAAACTTCAATCCAACCCCTATAAGGATGCTGTATACAATATATAAAAAGATTCTGACTGGTGGTTCTGGAAAAGAATATTTTTTAAGATAATTCCTCTTATTGGGCTGAATTAAAATTTGGGCTCCAATAGGGAACCCAAATATTAATCCAGGGACGTGGTTTGAACAAACTTAGAAATGACCTCCCTGAGGATAGTGTATACCAAATATCAAAAGATTCTGGCTAGTGGATATGAAGAAGAAAACTTTTAAAGATTATTCCTCATATTGCAAGTTAAAATTTGAGCTCCCACATGGAGCCCAAATATCAAATAAGGGACTTCATTTGACCAATCTTGAATCTGACCCCCGTATTGATGTTGAATATGAAATATCAAAAGATTGTGACTGGTGGTACTGGAGAAGAAGATTCTTTTTCCAAAAGAGAGTCCAAATATTAATCAAGGGTCTTGATTTGAACAAACTTGAATATGCCCCTCATAATGATATTGTACACCAAATATCAAAAGATTTGGTGGATCTGAAGAAATGTTTTTTAAAGATTATTCCCCATATTGCACTAAGTTAAAATTCAGGTCCCATAGAAAGCCCAAATATCAACCGTACAGCTTAATTTGATCAAACTTGGATCTTACCTCTGGAAGGAAGCTGCATACTATATATCAAAAGATTCTGTCTAGTGGTACTGGAGAGATTTTTTTTCAAGAGCAAAGTGACCTATGCAGCTGACAGGCTTCAATTCTATTACAGAACAGAACATTTTATCGTTGTATACTCACATTTTTAAGAATTTAATCACAGTAGGTATCTTAGTGATTATTTCACTTTAACAATATAATTTTCCACTTATAATATTGAGGAGTGAGGAATTACTCATATGTTCAGTGAAACTTCTTATCCTGAGAGGCTAAACTTTCTTCCAGGTAGCAGAAAACAGGAATTCCTCTAAAAATATGAAAATTTGCATCCCCATAAATAACAGAGGAAAATTCATCCCCCCCATAAATAACAGAGGAAAATCCCCCCCCCCCCCCCCCCATAAATAACTGAATATAAAGTGCATCAAAATAACATGAACCTTTTATCATAGCAAAAGCATTTTTCAATGATGATCTGAGTGTGGCTTCAAGCATGGAGACAGTGAAGCGGATGCAACTTTGTAATATGACCAGAATGCATGCTGTCCCCAAACTATCTGGTGCCAAATTATGAGGCAACTTAGATATTTCTGTGCCAAACAAAATGTTTCAGTGTCAAAACACCATTGGCTTGTGATAGTGGTGCCTTTGTAGCCTCGTCCAAAGAAATCTGCCAGCTACAAATCAAGAATTTTTTTAGAGTCACATCAAAAGGTTAAGTTTATCTTTTATTTATCGATTGGTGTTTAAGTTCACTTTCAGCATCTATGTCTACAGAATTACAGCAACACAAGTATAAAGTGATGTTTTGTCAACTGTCCAGACAAATGATACTCACTTTGAAGTACTCATACCCCCATCAGCTGGTTACTGGATTCTATTATTCAGTGAGACAGAACTTGGTGAAAAGTTATATGCAAGGGGATAAATTGGCACCGACACTGCTAATACTGAATATGAGTACTGCTGGAAAGAACTAACACAGTTCTTCCTAAGAGCGAGTAATATGACAGCATTTCAATAACCCTTTACCTAACACTGCTAGGTGCTGACAAAATGTTTCCTGCGTGCATGGACTTACTATAAGTTTTCATTTATTGCTGCCAAAACAGAGCCTAAAATTAATAAAAACCCTAACTGGAACAAGTTTAACCAAGTTCATTCCAATGAGAATTCATAAGCTGTATTTCAAATATTAACAGATAAAGTGCTGGAAGCCCATATTTGGCCTTTATTCTGAAGTGGAGGTACAACAATTTGAACGCTTCATACTCTGTAAAATTGGCACTCTCCCTTAAATTTCAAAATGGCAAAGACTGGAGAATAAAATTTGATGACCAGAAATAATTTAGTCCTCTACCAGTTAACTGGTAAAGTGTTAAATTATTTTCTAAATGTGATTTGTAACATGAGTTTGTTTGTTATTGGTGGTTAATGACACTTTCAATAACCAGCATCACAGCATGTCGGACAGTTTTGCAGGTGGAGAATGCTGGAGTATGAGGAGAGAACCACCAAGTAGTGGCGACCAGCTGTCAAAATCTCCAACTTACAAACTGAGCACAAGCAGAGTTAGCAGCAGTTAGAGGCATATTCATCATCGAAGTGTAGTATGCCATAGTACACAGTGCCATCATGCTCTCACATGTGAGTGATCAGGATTAAGAGTCTTGCCCAGGGGCACAGTGCTGTTACTGCTGGTCAGAATCGAACCGTTGACCTTTCGGTCTAAACTCCAATGCTCTAATCACTGAGCCCCCTTGTAACATGAGTATTTTTTTTTTAAGATATTATGCTACCAGCAAGCAGAGTCATAGTTTAGATTTTATTCATAAATGTTTTGCTACCATTTATTGGAGTTCCTATTAGCACTCTCCAATAAATTATAACAAAACAATTTTATATAAAGATTTTTTTCTACTGATGAGAAAACAAGCTAATGCACATAGTGTAATGCCACTAAAGTGGCTTTCAGCACTTTTCAGTAAAGCCACAATAGTGGCTTCTGAATATCAACCAGTTAAATTTGAAATTTTTGTGAGGAGTAATATTTATATTTTGTAAGAGTTAACAAATGAAAAGGTTCTTGTACTCAAAAATGTACTCTCACAGTGGCACTAAACCAATTAAAGGCCTAAGGGGTAATTGTAAATATCACAAAGAAAACTTTCATCATTAATTATCTTGTTTTCAGGCATTTGTTTTTCATTAATCACAATCAAAGATAAACTGTGTTGTAGAGAATTATAAAGTGTTTGATTTTTTATCAAGTTCTAATGAACAAGGCTGAGTCGATTCCTCACTTCATTGTACTAATCAATTGAGTGTTGAATCGCAAAGAAAAGCAAAAATGGTGAGAAATGAAAGTGTCAATGACACTGTAGCTCAACTTGTGTAAGACATGTACATGTATAGTATGTGACACAGCAATGACACACATCTTGGTAATGACCTGATAACAAAGGTACATATAAAGTATTGTAACGCACTGTACATAAATGCTGACCGTAGCCTGTACCAAATGTATAGGCAAAGTATTGTAAAGGTGGGCGACAGTTAGATGCTAAACTAGAAAAGAAATCTTTTGAGTCCCAGAATACTTGTTCTCATAGCGCAGTGATAACAAAGGCACCCAAAAACATCCGTTCCTGTCCCAAGGTGATAACAAAGGTATCCAAGAAGTTTCGTGAAGATCGGTTCATAAATACAGCCTCTAGCCCAAGCCGTATTGACATGTGCACTTACTGTGTATAAGTAGCACTGAATAAATAAAAGTTCATCTAATTTGCATAATTTCTGCTCGAGAAAAAAACCTGTATTATATGTGATGTATTCCATGTTACTAAACATTCATTCAAAAATTTATCCAAATCAGAACCTTCATATAGAAGTTCTGTACAAAAAACTGATTATATCTAATTTTGGTACAAAATGGCCACGGCAGCCATCTTGAATTTCGGACCGCACCCAAAAACACTCGTTCTCGTCCCACGGTGATAACAAAGGTACCAAAGAAGTTTCGTAAAGATCGGTTAATAAATACGGCCTCTAGCCTAAGCCGTATAGAAGTTGTGTACAAAAAAAAAGATTGGACCTAATTTCGGTACAAAATGGCCACTGGCAGCCATCTTGAATTTTAGACCGCACCCAGAAACACTCATTCTCGTCCCAAGGTGATAACAAAGGTACCCAAGAAGTTTCATGAAGATCGGTTCATAAATACAGCCCCCAGCTCGAGCCGTATTGACATGTGTACTTACTGTGTGTAAGTAGCCGTGAAAAAATCAAAGTTCATCTAATTTGCAGAATTTCTGCACGAGATAAAAACCCATATTATTTGTGATGTATTCCATGTTACTAAACATTCAGACAAAAATTTATTCGAATAAGAACTTTCATGCAGAAGTTCTGTACAAATGAAAGTGTCAATGACACTGTAGCTTAACTTGTTTGTCTTGTTTGATGAAAAGGATAATGTTCAATGTTTATGAAAGGATTATGAAATAAGACAAGAATTGTGATAATTGGGAATATGTTAATTTCTGTTCCGTGTATGCTATGTTTTTCATAAAAATAATATGAGGTGTACACTGTACTAAAGGGCGGAGTGGTGGGTTAATATGACCTCACAGTTAATGTATGTGGCCCTCACAGTTAACATATGTCAACAAAAGTTACCAAGTTACAGTGAAATTATTCCAAAATGAGTCATCCTATCAAGTTACATTGAAATCCCTTCATAAATATGACTTGTAGACAGTGCTAAAGGTTTTCAGGCTTCAGGCCTGTGTAGCCATGATGGCTTACAGATTGTTACAAAAAGGGGGCGTACTCATCTCGACATTAAATCGAGTCATTCTACTGAGTTACAATGAAATTCCTTCACAAATATGACTTGTAGTCTGTACTAAAGTTTTTCGGTTTTGGGCTCGGGAAGCCATCATGGTTGAATGATCGTGACCAAAAGGGGATGTTGTAATCTGGACATCATCTGGAGTTATCCTACGAAGTTACAATGAAATCCCTTCATAAATATGACCTGTAGACTGTGCTCAATGTTATCGGGCTTCAGGCCCCTGTAGCCGTCACAGTCGACCAATCACAACCAAAGGGAATGTCATCAACTAGGCATTATATGGAGTCAACCTAACAAGTTACGATGAAATCCTTACATAAATATGACCTATAGACTGTGCTAAAGGTTTTTGGGTTTTGGGATCCGGCAGCCATCAAGGCCGGATGATCGCGACCAAAAGGGGACTCCGACATTCTCATCTACACATTATTTGGAGTCATCCTACCAAGTTACAATGAAATCCCTTCATAAATATGACCTGTAGACTGTGCTAAAGGTTTTCGGGCTTCGGGCCCCTGTAGCCGTCAGTTTCCCAATTGCATCCAAAAGGGGACGTTCTCATCTAGACATTATATGAAGTCAACCTACCAAGTTACAATGAAATCCCTTCATAAATATGACCTGTAGACTGTGCTAAAGGTTTTTGGGCTTTGGGCTCAAGTAGCCATCATGGTTGAGTGATCACAACCAAAAGGGGATATTCTCATCTGGACATTATTTGGAGTGATCCTACGAAGTTACAATGAAATCCCTTCATAAATATGACCTGTAGACTGTGCTCAAGGTTTTCAGGCTTCGGGCCCCTGAAGCCGTCAAAGTTGACCAATCATGACCAAAAGGGGATGTCATCATATAGGCATTATATGGAGTCAAACTAACAGGTTACAATGAAATCCTTCCATAAATACGACCTACAGACTATGCTAAAAGTTTTGGGCTCGGGCAGCCATCAAGGCTGAATGATCGCGACCAAAAGGGGACGTTCTCATCTACACATTATTTGCAGTCATCCTACCAAGCTACAATGAAATCCCTTCATAAACATGACCTGTAGACTTTGCTAAAGATTTTCGGGCTTCGGGCCCATGTAGCTGTCACAGTTGCCCAATCACGTCCAAAAGGGGACGTTCTCATCTAGACATTATATGAAGTCAACCTACCAAGTTACAATGAAATCCCTTCATAAATATGACCTGTAGACTGTGCTAAAGGTTTTTGGGCTTTGGGCTCGGGCAGCCATCATGGTTGAGTGATCACAACCAAAAGGGGATATTCTCATCTGGGCATTATTTGGAGTGATCCTACGAAGTTACAATGAAATCCCTTCATAAATATGACCTGTAGACTGTGCTCAAGGTTTTCAGGCTTCGGGCCCCTGAAGCCGTCAAAGTTGACCAATCATGACCAAAAGGGGATGTCATCATCTAGGCATTATATGAAGTCAAACTAACAGGTTACAATGAAATCCTTCCATAAATACGACCTACAGACTATGCTAAAAGTTTTGGGCTCGGGCAGCCATCAAGGCTGAATGATCGCGACCAAAAGGGGACGTTCTCATCTACACATTATTTGCAGTCATCCTACCAAGCTACAATGAAATCCCTTCATAAACATGACCTGTAGACTTTGCTAAAGATTTTTGGGCTCCGGGCCCCTGTAGCTGTCACAGTTGCCCAATCACGTCCAAAAGGGGACGTTCTCATCCTGACATTATATGAAGTCAACCTACCAAGTTACAATGAAATCCCTTCATAAATATGACCTGTGGACTGCTAAAGGTTTTCAAGCTTTGGGCTCAGGCAGCCATCATGGTTGAATGATCGCAACCAAAAGGGGAATTCTCATCTGGGCATCATCTGGAGTGATCCTACAAAGTTACAATGAAATCCTTTCATAAATATGACCTGTAGACTGTGCTCAAGGTTTTCGGGCTTCAGGCACCTGTAGCCGTCACAGTTGACCAATCACGACCAAAAAGGGATGTCATCATTTAGGCATTATATGGAGTCAACCTAACATGTTACAATGAAATCCTTACATAAATATGACCTATGCACTATGCTAAAGGTTTTTGGGCTCAGGCACCCATCAAGGCTGAATGATCGCGACCAAAAGGGAAATTCTCATCTAGACATTATTTGGAGTCATTCTACCAAGTTACAATGAAATCCCTTCATAAATATGACCTGTAGACTGTGCTAAAGGTTTTCGGGCTTCGGGCCCCTGTAGCCATCACAGTTGCCCAATCACACCCAAAAGGGGATGTTCCCATCTAGACATTAAATGAAGTCTGCCTACCAAGTTACAATGAAATCCCTTCATAAATATGACCTGCAGACTGTGCTAAAGGTTTTCGGATTTTGGGCTCGGCAGTCGTCACGGTTGACAGATCGCAACCAAATGGGGAAGTTCTCATCATCTAGACATCATCCGGAGTCATCCTACCAAGTTACAATGAAATCCCTCCATATTAAATATGACGTGCAGACCGTGCTAAAAGTTTTTGGGTTTCGGGCTTGGGCAGCCATCACGGTTGACAGATCATGACCAAAAGGGGATGTTCTCATCTAGGCATTATACAGAGGCATCCTACCAAGTTACAATGAAATCCATTCATAAATATGACCTGTAGACTGTGCTAATGGTTTTCGGGTTTTGGGCTTGGGCAGCCATACCGGTTGACCGATCGCGACCAAAAGGGGACGTTCTCATCTAGACATGACCCCAAACCTGCATATGAAATTTCGTGACGATCAGACAAGAACTGCGGGTTGTAGCCCGTGCTAAAGGAAAATGTGAACAGACTAACATACTCACAGACTAACAGACTTCCGCACGCATGATGGCAATAGCTTATCTTGACTTTGTCAAGTTAAGCTAAAAACTGATTGCACTAACTAAGGTACAAAATGGCTGCTGGTGGCCATCTTGAATTTCGGACCACACCCCAAAACACTCATTCTCGTCCCACGGTGATAACAAAGGTACTCAAGAAGTTTCGTAAAGATCGGTTCATAAATATGGCCTGTAGCCCGAGCCGTATTGAACTGTTGATGGACAGATGGACGGACGTACACTCCAACATTTCGGGTTTATGAGCTATCAAAAAAACATTTTGTAAGTCCAAAACCTTATTTTATCCAGAACCCCTCCCCCTCCACCCTAGAACTTATATTTAACCCTAACCCCACCCCTCCACCCAAAAACCACACCCTAACCCTACCTTACTCTGACCCTAAACCCTAAAAGCCCACCCCTGACAGTAACCCCCACCCACCCCTGGGACCTAACCCCCAACCTTAAGCCCTACTCTGAGGCTACCCCTAACCCTAACCCAACCCCACCCTAGCCAAACCAATAGGATCAGGAGCTATTTTCAGTTTAGGGGCTACTAAAACTACCCCCCCCCCCCTGCCCCCCCCCCCCCCCCGACCTAACTCTCCCCCAACCTTAAGCCCTACTTGGGGACTACCCCAACCCCACCCCACTCCTAACCCTAACATTACCTTAATTTGGAGGTAGCCCCTAATAATAATATTCCCTAAACCCCCAATGTTGGTCCGGACAGACAGACGATGGGCCATGGCATAACCTCAAATTTGACTTACGTCAAAGTTGAGCTAAAAATGATATCACAATGTATTACCGGTATGTACAATAATGTTTGATTCTCATCCATGCTCGTTTTGATAGTTAATACAGAAAGTAAAACCATTTTCATGGTTCAGTGGATACTGCAGTTCAAATTAGCCCAGTGGAGGCTAATTGTCCAAATATTTGGGGCATAAGATGGTCTGGGAAGGTTGTCATGCGACTATCCCATTTAGTATCCCATGCGTTTATCATCTAGAATATTTAAAGCTCTGGGAGGTAACTACATTGAACTCTTCCATTCTAATAAGGTGTTATTTTTTCCATTTTTCCTTTTCCTTTTCAAAAGCTTTCTATTAACAGAGTTGACAAAAATGGGAAGAGGGATGGCACATGGCCACTTTTTTTACAACAGGGTTAGATAGCGTGTCTAAAAATATGAGAGCAACAACATTTGGGCATGTCTTGATTATGTGCAAACATAAACAAAATCAAGTGCGCTTCGTCAATCAATTTCATATCTGTGTTTTCTGCACCATGTCTCTTCTTATTTCACACACATTTTCTGTACACTACGGTGTGTATCTAGAATTGGACATCTCACAGTTAATTTACAAGCCATATTCAAGCCTGTAAACAGCATTTAATGCATTTGCAAAGGTATCATCCAAAGCACTGAAATGGGGGAGCAGGAGGGGGAATGGGACAGGTTGTCTCCCTCCCAATGAAAAGTGGAATGGAGTTGTCAGGAAATTTTCTATGCTATGGCAAGAAATGGAGCCTTCTGGTAGCATTTCACATTATACTTCCTGTCACATCTCCACAAAGAAAGGGCACTTGGTAATCTTAACTCTCTGCACACTGAAGATGATATTTCAAAATTTTTTTCCACAATGTAACTAGGAAGTTCACTTATTCAATCTTGTTTGACTGAGCTCATTAACCCTTTGAACTTGTAAGTCCGATTTTTCGGTTCAAGGCATAATTTCGTCCCATTTTTGTCTTATTATAAGAGGTCTACACACTGGTCATTGATGATAAAATAATAACTGCAGTCTGCAGCCAGACGGCTGCAGACTGCAGTTATTATTTTATCCTCCCTGTATATTGATAGTGGTCAGACCAATCTCACTGTAAGTGTACACAAAGGCGATACCATTCCAGGAAACAAAGGTTCAAAGGGTTAAACTCTCCCAAACAAGTCTCAATTGGTTAAATTCTAGTTGTACAACGGAAAAAAATTGTGGCTTGGAATTTTGCTTTTGACAACAGTACACAATGGATAAAGTATACATGCAGTCTTTCGATTTTGTGGTGAGCTGTCACTCTTGCACGCCATCTATACCCTCACCTTTTATTTTGGGTGAGAAGACAACAGCACGCTTCTGGTCTACCTTGCAAGGGATTAAAGTCTGTTCATCGGAAAAGATTCAAAGAATGCAAAGCTTTAAGGAAATGTGAACAATATACCATGAATTGTAAGCAGTAGTATTCCAAGACTTCCAACTAATCAAACTTCATTTTCCATTTAATAACTCTGAAATGATTCCTAGCAGTTTATTTCATCTTGTGAAACAACTCCCGAGTTTTGTATGCCATCTTTGATCACCCCCAGAGAAAAGGAATTTCCAGTGAATTATGGTTACAATATTGTGATGTGCATCAGCAAATAAAATGCACAAATTTTAAAGGCAATGCTCTGTTGATGTTGACTTTAATTACCACTGTGACAAGTTTATTCTAAAAAAAGAGGAATTTTTTTTAATCCCTATTTACAGTGCACCGATAAAGTGAATGGTGTGCAGACAAACTTTTGGAAATGAATAACACTGAATTGTTTTGTAATTCAGTTCTGAAGAAAATGATCAGATTCATTAATATCTATGAGTTTCTTGCTTGCAAATGCTCAGCATCGATGCTCTTTTAACTTTAGGTACATAGCACACCTGCTAAGAGTTTCGAAAAGCTGCAGGAATTGAAAGTAGTTTTCAGATGTCGGGACTCAAACACTAGTGCACCCCACTTCAAATGGTAGCGAGCAGTATACAGCTTGCCTCCCATTTTCAAAATTTAAAGATTATACACGTTATACAGACCACAAAATTTTACCTTTTAGCCACAGATCATCTTTCAAAGCTTCTGCAAGGTAGGCAGCACCCTGGTCACTGATCATTGGGTTGTTATTTATTGAAATTCTCCGAATACCAGGCATACGATCCAGATCAGGTCGTCTGTAACGAAGACTGTCTCGCCAAGCCTCATTATGCCTCTTCATTGCTTGATGCTGAAAAGAAACTAAAATTCATTAACTTCCAACCCACTGCTATAAATCTTGTTCCTTTATCTACAAATCAACTCTTTGACCTCAAAAACTTTCTCTTTCAGTCCTTCATTTCTGACAACACATTCAGGCGAATAAAAACAGTGCACCTTAACCCTTAGAACACTGATGTTAAAACATCAAAATGTCTACCTCCAATTTTTTCCATAATGCAACTAGGAATTTAACCAATTCAATCTTGTTTGACCGAGCTCATTGAGCTCGGTCAAACAAGACTAAATTGTTTGTACTCCTAGTTATTCCTCTTGAAACTTCTGAATTTGACTTCAGTGTGTTAAGGGTTAAATTATTAGGTGTGCTGTTCAGGCCTGGCATTCTTAAAAATGCAGGACTAAAAATCGCTCCCCTCGCATGGCCTAGGGGAGTGATTAGATCTCAAACTTACAGAAGCTAAAAGTGGAAAAATGAAGTTTTACTATTTGTAGTACTGCCAAGTGGGCTTTGTACATTTTATTTGGTGCTGCTAACAAGGTAGTCTCTGTGAGATGGCTACACTGACCCTCCCACACCTCTGGGCCTCGGCAACTAGGAATTTAACCAATTCAATCTTGTTTGACCGAGCTCATTGAGCTCGGTCAAACAAGACTGAATTGTTTGTACTCGTAGTTATATTATAGGAAACATTTTTGTCTTGAAACTTCAGAATTTTGCCTTCAGTGTGCTAAGGGTTAAACTATTAAGTGTGCTGTTCAGGCCTGGCATTCTTAAAAATAGGCCGATGAAATCGTCAGATGTGTACCCATACGCGTAACATGTAGAAAGCTGTATGACAGAGGGCCACCACGGATGCCAACATTATGTACACCATAAATATGGGTACATATAGAAATGGATTGGAGGCGTTTCTAATTTTATGGATAAAGGGTTAATATCTCCGGATCAAATTATCAGATTTACATAAAAAACTATTCAGCACAGCACACCAGTAACCTGAATAAATATATAAAGTAACATGACAATCGGATTGATATTTTTTGAGTTATCTCATGCCAAAGGGATTCGAGGAATTTTCAATTTGAAGGATAAAGGGTTAATATCTCGGGATCAAATTATCAGATTAACACCAAAAACTATACAGCTCAGCACATCAGTAACCTGAACACAATTATAAAGTAACTTGACAATCCAAGCAATATTTTTCAAGTTATCAAATGACAAAGGGATTGGAGGAATTTTCAATTTGAAGGATAAAGGGTTAATATCTCAGGATTAACATAACAGATTTACACCAAAAACTATACAGCTTGGTACATCAGTAACCTGAACACAAATAAAAAGTAACTTGACAATCCAAGCAATATTTTTCAAGTTATCGAATGCCAAAGGGATTGGAGAAATTTTCAATTTGAAGGATAAAGGGTTAATATCTCAGGATTAAATTATCAGATTTACACCAAAAACTATACAGCTCGGCACATCAGTATCCTGAACACAAATATAAAGTAACTTGACAATCCAAGCAATATTTTTCAAGTTATCGAATGCCAAAGGGATTGGAGAAATTTTCAATTTGAAGGATAAAGGGTTAATATCTCAGGATCAAATTATCAGATTTACACCAAAAACTATACAGCTCGGTAAATCGGTAACCTGAACACAAATATAAAGTAACTAGACAATCCAAGCAATAATTTTCAAGTTATCGAATGCCAAAGGGATTGGTGGAATTTTCAATTTGAAGGATAAAGGGTTAATATCTCAGGATCAAATTACCCGATTTACACCAAAAACTATACAGCTCGGCACATCAGTAACCTGGACACAAATATAAAGTAACTTGACATTTCAAGCAATATTTTTCAAGTTATCGAATGCCAAAGAAATGGATATGGACGCCGGACAGACAGACGGACGGATGGACAGACAGACGGACAGATGGACGGACGGACGGACAGATGGACGGACAAAGGATGGACGAACGACAGATGGTCACCCCGGATGCCGGAATTATGTGTACCATACATAGTATGGATACACAAAAAGGCAGGAGGACTAAAAATCGCTCCCCTCGCATGGACTAGGGGAGCAATTAGATCTCAAACTTACAGAAACTAAAAGTGGAAAAATGAAGTTTTACTATTTGTAGTACTGCCAAGTGGGTTTTGTACATTTTATTTGGTGCTGCTAACAAGGCAGACTCTGTGAGATGGCTACACTGCTCCTCCCACACCCTCGGCAAGGCCCAGAGGTGTGGGAGGGGAAGTGTTGCCATTGTACAGAGATCACTAACACAGCAGAGATCTGAAAAGATGTGGGTTTTAGGAATAGGCTGTTATGGTAATCATTACTTCCTAGAGGGGCCAGGAGGGCTAGATTTTGCCCTCTTTAATTTTTTTAAGGCGAGCAGTAGGTGAACAAATAAATCGCTCTCCTGAAAATACCAGGCCTGGCTGTTAGAGGAGCTAAGATTTCTCACTGCACAGTTCATGGCAAGTGTTTATGAAAAGTGTAGGTTACTTTCTTCATGTAAATGTACTGTCAATCTTCACCTAACATTTATTTATTATTTACCGGTGTTTAATGTCACATATTTGTGCACAATGGCTAAGCATGACCACAACATGGATAGAAAGTCCAGTCTAGCCAATCGTTTATACCCATGTTGTCCATGTGAAAGGACTTCCACTGCAGGCACTGGTTACTGGGTCCTATTTTACGAGTAAAACAGAACTTGTTTACCACATTAAAAAGGCACTGCTTCAATTCCAGGGTTCCCACAGGGACTGCACCTAATACATTGCACATTTAATTGTATATCTTTTAACTGAATAACACAGTTAATTGTATATAACTTACAAACACCAAAACATTTATGTTATCTTCAGTACAAACATGACCTGCTAATTGCATATTGGTTATAGCATAAACTGCTCTTAATTGAATAAAAATCTTGTAATTTGTCGAAGAATAACTCACAGCCACTGAATTTACCACACACAGGCATTTTCTGACTCAATATATTGAAAATGGGCATTTAATTTATTATATCTTGTTTGACAGAGCTCAATGAGTCTGTTAAACAAGATATAATACAATATTTAATGCTTAGTTGAAAGCTAGAAGATAAGGAAATGACCCAATTTCTGTTAACTATACTCCTGTTAAGTGAATATTTTTCTCTGGCAATTCAATTAACCCTTTATCTGACAAATCAGCCACATCCTCCTCTGTAATTTACAAATTTAGCAGTTCAAAAAACCAAACTTTTCAAACAATTTTCATAAAACCATGTCATATGATACCTCATTTCGAAAAGGCACATCAGGCTTGTTCCAATGAGGGGGTCACATGATATGGTTCTGTGATTTTTTTTTTTTAAATTTGAAGAAGAAAAAACAATAATTAAAATAATAAATTTTGCTATCCTATGCATTGTGTAAAGGGTTAACAGGCTTCGACTGTTTAACAGAATTTGCTTCTTATGCTTAGCATTCTGGACTCAGGTATGTTGAGCCAGGATGTTGAATGGAAACAAAATGTTTCATCTAATTGAAGGCACCAACACAGCAAGCGCTATTTCATTTAAGTAGCCTCTGTTGGAGCATGGTGGCTCAGTAGTTGTGGCATTGGACTTCAAACCAAAAGGTCAACAGTTCAATCCCCACCAGGGGTAACTGCATTGTGTCCATGTTCACGGCACTTAATCCCGATTACACACATGGGGTACGGTGACATTGTGTACTAAGACATACTGCATGTCGATGGACCACTTGTCTTCAACCAATGATAACCCTGCTTGTGTGGAGTTGGTAACAGATGCAGTTGTGGAGTTGGTAACAAAGACCGACAGTTGCTTGCCATTGCTTGGTGGTTCTTTCCAGGTACTCCAGCTTCCTCCACCCATAAAACTGTCCATGCACGAGATTACCCTGGCTGTTAAAATTGTCATTAAACCCCAATAAATAAATAAGAAGCCTCTGTAATACTATACCTCACCACAGGCCTGCCTGAAAGATTTCAGCAGTGGGATACTAGCCGGCAGCATTCACAAAAACCACGAACCAAATTTAACTATTTTTTGAGTTCAAGAAATTGTTTTGCAAGTGTCGTCTGATGTTCGAGTTGAGTTAAGGGTTAACTGAAGCACTGGATAAGCATACGTAGTTTGGTGAGAACGGAACCTCACTCCTAAGGGCCATCATGATGGTAAAAAGAAAGGTGGGTTGGTGGGGAATTGATGTTTCAAACAGGAAAGATGAGAAAAAGTGTAAATGACAAAAGGTATGTGTATCTTGAACTCATGATATGCTGAGTGCTGAGGGTTTAAGATAACTTTCAGTGTTATGACCACAACACAATGCCAAAGGTAGATTTAGCCAATCATTCATCATTACATCACTCAGAGGATTCGCAATCCAAGTGTTGGCTAAGGGGTTCTGTTAATACCAGAAGAACTTAACCCTTTACCCAACATGAAAAGCAGACGACACTTGCAAACAAAATTCTTGAATAACTATTTTTTTTCATTTTTTGTCTCAAAAACATAGGTTATGACCCCTCGTTGGAACGAGCTAGACGAGCTCGTTCCAACGAGGGATCATAACCTATGTTTTTGAGACAAAAAATGAAAAAATAATGAAAATTAATTGGCCGTTACGTTGGGTAAAGGGTTAAGTGTCTACCATGGTAAACAGGAAATGCACTACTTCCCAGGGTTCCCACAAGGACAATCACAAAGACAAATGAATTATGCTTCATTTTCACTACCATTATGAACACAGCTGTAAGTGTATTTATAAAGAGCTAGCTTTTAGGTTAAGAGAACACCCAAATTAATGCAGCCACAGTACATGTATTACAAATGCTGTCCATTGGCAGTAAGTTCCATGACTGTCGCTAAAATGGTCATCTGTTAATTTTTCATTTAGTGACCATACTAGCTTCTGACATCGATTCTAAGAAAGCTTCCTCAGATATCTTTCCATGAATCAAAAGCAGAGGCTATTATGGTTGTCAATGTATTGTTCCATATCCCATTCCTGAATATATTGATGACTGTCAATTTGGGAGATAACACTAAACAGGAAATGACAGTGGTTCTTTGAATTATGCAAGACACAAATCCTTTGAGACAAAGACAAATATTCTCATGTAATAAGTTGAATACATCAATGGTAATACCAACTTCTGACGTTGACTCTGGGAGAGCTCTCTTTAACTTTGACAATCAGTGACAGATACTGGTATGAGAGTTCTAAAAGAATCAATGACAGTTATTCTAGAATTTTCAATGATTACCATCAAAAGTTCCGGATTTCAATACAAATCTACATTTCACGGATTTTCTAAGTTTTTCGGGAGGCCTACAAACTTTGGAGGAACAGGTATACTGGGCCCCACATTTAAAAAAAACTTTAAGTCCAGACGCAGCTTCAGTTCCAACTCTGGGACTCAGCTGAGATTTTGACTCAAATCAATATTTTGAAAAAAAAAACAAGCAAACATTTGGGCAAGTTCCAAGGTCTCTATACCATTCAGGGTTTTTTTCCAGTAGAAGTTGATATTTTCTTGATTTAAGTGAACATTTAACCCTCATAAAATGTTCGCGTAAATTTTTGACTTAAGAAAATTCATTAGCGAAGAGGACAATGAACAATAAATAGCTTACAAGGATCAGAAAAAAGGTAATCTTACAGTCCAGGGCGGTAGGATTAAGATTTTACTGAACCTCCCCACAAATGCAAAATAGATTCACCTAACTGCTATATATAGTATTGTGTTTGATGATTCCTCTCGGAGACTCTGGATTGAAAGAGTCAACTTTCTAGTAAACGAGAGTCAAGATCTTGATTAGCCCTGTCTGTACGCAATGCAGACGCGATCAAAATTTATTATTTCAAGTATCATTTTTTAAAATTTTTCAAAAAATTTCAACAAAACCATATCATGTGACCTCTCATTGGAACAATCTCAACGAGCTTGTTCCAAAAAAGGGGTCACATGATGCGGTTTTGTTAAAATGTTTTGAAAAATAATATTTTTTCAGCTGCTGAATTTGTATATTAAGTGGGTGGATGTGGCCCGATTCGTTGGGTAAAGGGTTAGGGAGTGGAGTTTTGAGTTCAGTTTGGAACCAGAGTTTTTTTTTTTTAAAATTCCAACTTTAGTAAAACCAGGGATGAGAAAGGACTGAAACTAAATTCACTGAAATTAGGTAAAAAAAAATTCTCACAATTTTAAGACATATTTCTGAAATTTATGTTTCTACCAAAAATAAAAGCACACAGAGTGAACTTGTTGACTGAGATATTTTATGTCTATAAATTTGCATCAAAATGGTCTTTTTAGACCATTTTCATGACAATATATTGAAATAAAATTTCAGCATTTTGGGCATGAATAGGTTGAAATCCGCAGATTTGCTGAAATTACTCGTCCCTGCAAAACTCAAGTCTCGAGTTCACTTTTGGACTCAAATAAGACTTAGGTTTCTCAAAATACAAAGCCTAGATCATTTGCAAACCATTTTACGTGAATGGTTAAATTCAAGAAAGTCTTACATAAAGTGTTAAATCCGATTGCTCAAGTGCAATTCAAAGGTTCTACTACACATTTAAAAAAAACTGACTGCAACTCATTAACTTAATTTTGTATGAAGCATGGTTGAAAAATTGACAGAAGTTTGGGAGGAAATTGGCAAATCTTCATCGATTTATGGAGTCTCACTTCAGATTAGAATGAAATGATCAAAATGTCATTAGTCATATTAATGAGGAGCAGGACTCATTGATTTTTACGTCTTCCATTACAGAAAATTAGACAGTATTTTTCTTATCCAGGATAAATTGAAAAATAACATTGCCACCTGACATCGGTAATAGATAGCTTACACTCTGGTTAGGGAATTATTATCTTCTTTGTTGATTTTGAAATACAATTTAAATTGTAGGATGCCAGACTATCAAATTAAGTTTATCCATCTAGCAACCGGAGAACCCCTGATGGGGATTTAAACATGTCTAAGCCACCACACAAAGAATTCATTTTCACCAACAATACATTCTAATGTCATAGTTTTTTTCTATTCAAGTCAACATAACTATGAAACTGATTAGAGGTAACCAGAAATGCAGTGGCTCCTTCTTGTAGTTTCTTCCATGAAAATGATGAAATGCTGTGTTATTAGTGAGATTTATTTCACAATGGCCACACAGAATTTGATAGCATATGCAAAACCAGAGGCTCAAGTAAATCTAAATTGCTCACTGGGATCAAGTTATTCTTGATGAAATGGAGGATGGATGACAGGAAGTAAGGGATGGGGAGTGAGAGCATTTTGTTTATTTGTTTTAACTGGTGGAGTGTTAAATTATTTTTCAAAGGGGATTTGTGACATGAGTATTTTTATTTAACTGGTAGAGTGCTGGAAGCCCATATTTGGGCTTTTACTATAAAGTGCAGGTACACAACTCCAAAGCTTCATATTCAGTGGATGTGTTTCATATTATCTTTGAACTGAACTTATTTAGTCGGTATGGATTTGCCTTCTTATAATTTATGGGAGAGTGCCTCTTGGCACGCTCCCCTAAATTATAACTAGGCAAAGACATGTGAACAAATTTTGGTGACCAAAAATAATTTAGCACTCTACCAGTTAAAAACATTATACTACTAGAAGGGGAACCCAGGTTAGGAAAGCTTTGTTCCTTAATAACTGTTTTGTTAAAATTAATAGGAAATTGCCTGTTGTTACTTTCCAATAAATTGTAATAAAATAATCTGCTATAAACATTTTTTTTCTTCTGCCGACAAAAAAAACCTCCCAAACAAGCTGATTTAAACAGGGTAAACAAGAGCTGGACTGTCGTCCGGTGCATTCCCCCACATGGTGTACTGCATAGTGTGGGCATACCTATGACCAACAAATATTATAGAAAATAATAATTTACGTAAGTTATGAAAGTTATGAATATTCTCGGACAGACTCACACATGGACGGTCGGAAGGACGGACGACCTGACGCACACACAAATGACTACTTATGTGGCTATGAGTTAGTAAAACAGGATACTTATGTGGTTAAAGTCTGTTACGTGGCTAGCCACGTAACGGAATCTCTTATTGTGGGGGTGGTTGGGGCTGGGGTAGGGGTTGGATAAATGTAGAGTAGGGTTAGGGCATTCTGGGGTGGGGTTTAGGGGTGGGTGGGGTGGGGTCAGTGAAGGGGTGTTAGATTTATGTGGTTAGGGTTAGGGATGGGTAGGGTTAGGGTCAGTAAAGGGTATGGTTAGGGTTAGCTGACCCCCCAAAAGTTTTCCCCCCAAAACTTGTTTTATTATGTTGGACATGTGTTTTAGGTTAGCCACCTAACATATCCATAAAATAGCCACATAAGTAGTTTGTAAGAACGGACACACAAACGCATGCACGGACGAAAGTGGGGGTATAATAAAGCCAATTCTTAATTTATATTAAAATTGAAACCCCAAACAGCCACACATTTCGTGTACGGAGAAGTAGGCCAATACCCAATTTCAATAAAAGTCAAATGTCGTATGATAACATTTTGGGCTAAACTTGTAAATGGAAATTCAAATAAAATAAGCTTTGTAGTATATAGGTATCTATTATCCCTATATATTAATAATCGCTACCATAACCCATGGTTAAGGGCAATTAATCAAATACTGAACTCGTGTGGGTTAACTTACATATGGAATAATCAATCATGTATTTCAGCCCAATGGCTGAAAGAAACAGTCAAGCGGTCTCCATCTGACCAGTTCCGACAGGAGTGGTGGTCTGAATTATCACAGTCTTCAATTTATGAAAACTATATTAGCATTAAAGATAATTTTGGTATTGAAAGCTTTTTTGGTAAGCTTCCTGCTAAGTTCTATACAAAATTATTAAAATTTAGAACTTCAAATCACCGCCTTCCTGTTGAGACTGGTAGATGGAACAATATTCCAAAGGATGAACGAATTTGTCCATTTTGTGATACTCAATCCACTGGTAATGAGTATCATTATGTTATGGTTTGTGACTTTTTCCAAAGCCACAGAAAACGCCTTCTACCCGCATATACACACAAACAGCCTACTACACCAAAATACAAATACCTATTCCAGAGCACAAATCCCACTGTGTTACTTAAGCTGTGTAAATTTATTGATGTTGTTCTTACACATGTTTGTTCACCGTGAAATAAATCTTCTTCCCTCATATACAGATTTCTGAATATACCTTTGGTTTACCATACCCAGTTTGAACAGGTGTTTACACAGGCGCGCGCGCACGTCTAAGTGTGTGTGTGCGTGTGTGCTCTTTCTCTCTCTCCATCTCTATTTTTCTCTCTCTCTCTCTCTCTCTCTCTTGCTCTCGCTCTCTCTCTCCCTCTCTTTCTCTCTCTCTCTCTTTCTCTCTCTCTCTCTCTCCCTCTCTCTCTCTCTTTCTCTCTCTTTCTCTTTCACCACGTCCCACTTTTAGTCATTGTAGAAATTTTATGTTATCTATGCGTGTGTCCGAGAGTAGGCGTGCGCGCGCGTGTGTGTTTGCGTGTGTGTGTATGTGTGTGTGTGTCTGACTGTACGTGTGTGTGTGCGTGTGTGTGCCTGTGTTATACACCGTAACTGTAAGGAGCTGCACGTTATTAATTATGTAGCCATATTGCTGCCTGAGTTCTGTGTTGACCTAGGCGACATCCTGAAAGGATGTCGCTTGGGGCAACATGGAGCTCAGGTAGTGATATGTAACTACTGCTCTCTATATAATAGGTAGTAAGTAATGGACTATGTTTGCCGTACAAACGTTGAGTATGACAACTATAAAAACGATTTTGCAATGTTAGGGAGTTACTTTCGTCGATACCAAACTCACTTGGTACTGGCTGAGGTAACTGCTCGGAATTATGAATCCATCAGATTAATAGTATACCTGTGTTTGACCTAATATGTATGCAAGTAACTGTTTGTTATGACTTTATCATAATATGTTGTCAGTCAGTTGTTAATATCTAGCATCAGAGATGTGCTAGATTCATCGACATATAACTGTCGAGCCCTTAAAGTCTCTCTTGCCACCTGACCCCATTTTCGGGTAAGGGTAGACTGCATTATAGGGGTATCGCACACTTATATTGCTGTTGATTACCACTAAGGTTATATGTTTAAAGTACAGTGGAACCTCTCTTGAGAGACTGCCTATCTTTTAAGACCGCTCGGTTGTCGAAAGAGTTAGTCTCTGGATGGAGATTTTGCTTTAACCCAAAACGTCCTCCGGAGGTTTCGAGTTACAGTAGAACCTCCCTTGAAACACGACCTCGTATCTAAGACCACTTGAGGGTGGTCTTCCATAACAGGTTTTACTGTCATTATTATTCCAATCTTTAACTTGAGTATCATTAACTCCAGTAGTTCCCCACTCTGTCAATGTGCCAATGTGCCCTTAGATGTTTTCTTTAACCCTTTCGCACATTTTGTGGGGTATTTTTGCACATGCTTATACTTAAATTTCGTGTAACCCACGTTTATGTAACTTTATCTTAGTCGATGAACCTTAGTACAATAGAGTTATCGTTTAATGGGCGCTATGACCAGCCGGGTGCATTACCCAAGTAATGTAGTTGGCTGCTTATGGCGCGCTAATTAAGACACTTATACGCCTATATGTTTATTACATAGCGGTCAGACAGAGAGCAAAAGAACTTAAAACTATCCCATTAGTCATAACAATATAGGTCATTGTTTTTCTTATTTGCAGCTCATATCGCAGACAGTCAGTGATCGGCCGATTAGGGAGCGGCCTCATCCATCGATACATGTGAGCAACAGTCCTATTTTGGCTGATGCTCCCATGTGCCTGTGTATTGGGCTCGTCCCGGGTCGTGTTGATTGCTGTCTGTGGATGATACTCATCTCAACCACCAACTTATCTTATATATGTATTTGTTAATATGTAAACTTGTACCTCTTACATCATAACTATGATTTAGAGTGAATAAATTGAATTGAAGCAATTTTCAAGGGTGCCATGCTAGTGGCTTCTAGCACACAACCAGCTACCTATGATAAAATTATCTTTGTTTAATATGCTTATTCGTCAATATTCGACTTGTGGAGTTAAATGTACTGAAATTAGAAGAACTACTTATTTTGTGTTTAATTAACTATTTGCAACATCACACTTTTAAGAGGATTTTTTAAGTACCCCATCAAAATAAATAAAAGGACATGTCCCCCGAAAAAACAAGTCGAAAAAGGGGCGTAACATTTTTATTGGATTGCAGTGTCTTTCAAAATTACTATGAAATCATGACTCTAAAATTTTTCATTTTTTGATTACATAAATATTTGCATCTGTTTGCAACAAAGTATGATTAACCTCCTGCACACCGATGGTGAAATATACAAAATTCACCATGCAAATTTTTCCTATAATGTAATTAGGAATTTAACCCTTTACCCACTGTAATGGTCAAAACTGGTCAGCAGTGTTCTAAAATGAAAGTGTCAATGGTACTGTACCTTAACTTGTTAAGACATGTACATGTATAGTATGTGACACAGCAATGACAAACATCTAGGTAATGTCCTGATAACAAAGGTACATGTAAAGTATTGTAACGGTCTGTACATAAATGATGACTGTAGCCTGTAACAAATATATAGGTAAAGTATTGTAAAAGTGGGGTGACAGTTAGATGCTAAACTAGAAAAGAAATCTTTGAGTCCCAGAGTGGGTCTGACTAAACCCAAAAATATTTGTTCTCATAGCACAGTGATAACAAAGGCACCCAAGAACACTCGTTCCTGTCACAAGGTGATAACAAAGGCACCCCAAGAAGTTTCGTGAAGATCAGTTCATAAATACAGAATCTAGCCCGAGCCGTATTGACATGTGCACTTACTGTGAAGAAGTAGCACTGAACAAATCAAAGTTCATCTAATTTGCATAATTTCTGCACGAGAAAAAAACCTGTATTATATGTGATGTATTCCATGTTACTAAACATTCCTACAAAAATTTATTCAAATCAGAACCTTCATACAGAAGTTCTGTACAAAAAACTGATTACACTAATTTTAGTACAAAATAGCTGCTGGTGGCCATCTTGAATTTTGGACTGCACCCAAAAACATTCGTTCTCGTCCCATGGTGATAACAAAGGTACCCAAGAAGTTTCATAAAGATCGGTTCATAAATACAGCCTCTAGCCTGAGCCGTATAGAAGTTGTGTACAAAAAACTGATTAGACCTAATTTCTATACAAAGTGGCGACTGGCAGCCATCTTGAATTTTGGACCACACCCAGAAACACTCGTTCTCATCCCAAGGTGATAACACAGGTACCCAAGAAGTTTCGTGAAGATCGGTTCATAAATACCAGACTCTCGGCTGAGTCGTATTGACATGTGCACTTTACTGTGTATAAGTAGCACTGAATAAATCAAAGTTCATCTAATTTGCATAATTTTTGCACGAGAAAAAAACCTGTATTATATGTGATGAATTCCATGTTACTAAACATTCATACAAAAATGTATTCAAATCAGAACTTTCATACAGAAGTTCTGAACAAAAAACTGATTGCACTAACTAAAGTACAAAATGGCTGCTGGTGGCCATCTTGAATTTCGGACCGCACCCAAAACCACTCATTCTCGTCCCACGGTGATAAAAAGGTACCCAAGAAGTTTTGTAAAGATCGGTTCATAAATACGGCCTCTAGCCTGAGCCGTATTGGCATTTGCAGTTACAGTGCTGAAAGTAACATTAAATAGATCAAAGTTAGTCTAATTGGCATAATTTATGCACGAGAAAAAAACCCGTGTTATATGTGATGTATCCCATGGTACTAAACATTCACACAAAAAATTATTCAAATCAGCGCTTTCACATGGAAGTTCTGCGCAAAAATCTGATTGCACCTAATTTTGTACAAAATGGCTGCCAGCGGCCATCCTGAATTTCAGACCGGACCCCAAAACACTTGTTCTCGTCCTACGGTGATAACAAAGGAACCCAAGAAGTTTCGTAAAGATCAGTTCATAAATACGGCCTCTAGCCCGAGCCGTATTGGCATTTGCACTTGCAGTGCTGAAAGTAACACTAAATAAATCAAAGTTAGTCTAATTTGCATAATTTATGCATGAGAAAAAAACCTGTATTATATGTGATGTATCCCATGGTATTGAACATTCATACAAAAAATTATTCAAATCAGAGCTTTCAAATGGAAGTTCTGCCCAAAAATCTGAATGCACCTAATTTTGTACAAAATGGCTGCCAACGGCCATCTTGAATTTCAGACCAGACCCCAAAACAATCGTTCTCGTCTCACGGTGATAACACAGGTACCAAATAAGTTTCGTAAAGATCGGTTCATAAATACGGCCCCTAGCCCGAGCCGTGTGTACGGCACGCGATGGATGGACAGACGGACGATGGGCCATGACAATACCTCAAATTTGGCTTCACCAAAGTTGAGCTAATGATCGGTCCGAACCCATATTTGAACTTGACCTGTATTATTACCCCAGAAAGTCACATACCAAAATTCTTTCTGATCAAATAATCCTAACTTTAGTTATCATTCGGACACCACAAATCTTAAAATTTCTAAGTCGAAAAAGGGGTATAACTCTAATAAAAATAATCTGGCCAAACCCATATTCGAACTTGACCTGTGGTTTGGGCTAAGATGGTCACATACCAAAATTGGTTCCAATCAAATGATCCAAACTGGAGTTATGATGGGGACACCAAGTGGGGCGGACGCACAGACGGACGGATGGACGGACATCCTAACAAATTGGTAGTTATGTGGCTATTTTTATGGGACTACAATAAAATGCGTGTCCATTATATTAAAACAAGTGATTTTGGGGAATATTTTTGGGTGGTAGCAAACCCTGACCCTACCCTTTACTGACCCTAACCCTACTCCCCCCACCCCCAATTCTAAACCCCACCCTAAACTAATGAAAATTCAATATATTCCAAGTCTATTTTAACTAAAATGCATGTCCATTGTATTAAAACAACTTTTTGGGTGAAAAAGTTTTGGGGTGGTAGTAAACCCTAACCCTACCCTTTACTGACCCTAACCCCACCCCACCCCAACTCTAAACCCCACCCTAGAATAATGACATTTAACTATGTGACTAGTCACATAAATTGCGGTAGTCACCTAACCCCCATTTCTTCCAACAAATAGCCACCTAAACCCCCATGGACACTGCTGATTTCTATAGTCCCCCGAAAACTTTTTCGGGGAACAAAAAGTGTTCTTCAGGGGTTTCTGATATGCAGCATTCATGCACTTTTCAGTCATTTTTTTTATAGATGAATAAGCCAAACTTGACTTTCTTGACAGTTTTCATACTGGTACTTGAAATGTTTAAACCTACCACACTGATGGCAAAATGCGTAAATTTCATGCAGCAAATTTTTCCCATAATGCAACCAGGTACTTAACCAATTCAATCTTGTTTGACAGACTTATTCATTTTAGGCAAAAAATTGTTTGATTCCCAGGCGATTCTTTACTAAAACTGAACCAAATATACTCAGATGAAAAACACTGGCTCACTTTTTGTAAGCCTCAGAAAAAACACCATATCAACAACAGATTGTTCCCCTTAAACATAAGGCTTTCCAAGTGTCTAGAACAGATATCTTGCTCTGATGGTGAGTGAGATTTCCCCATCCCACACACAAAACCAATCAGAGACAATTTTTCTCAAATCCATATGACAACTGCAGGCAAGGACTTGTAAAATTCAAGGTTATTTCTCAACAAATTTCAGCATTTTTCAAGGCAATACAACAGCCTAATTCAATAATTTTCAAGGCTTGCATTCACTTGACCAAACTAGGACCCTCTGGTTATTACCCCTCCTACCTCTTCTCTTAGCTCTCCTCCCACTTCCCTTAAAGGCAAGTGAGAGGAGAGGGGAATGACCGGAGCGGTCCTAGTTAGGACCACGACTTCACAAACTCCTGAATCCAAGCCCCCGCGGGAACCGTGAATCGTAATTTATTATGTGATCATCCTGAAGGTGGGTTGATTGTTGACAAAAATGTACTTACACATTTTGGAAGATCGAGAAAAAGTTCAGTATATACCACAAATATATACATGGAAAACAAGCAGCACCCTGCATGAAGTGAGGGTTAAGGTACTCAAATAATGAGAAGCTGCCAAAATGTGCCATATTATAGAGTTTATGATGCCGACGTTTACGTGATATAATAGTGCGTTATGTTGGTGGGTGAGATATGCTTGTCCCACCCATGACTTAAGTATGATTGCATGTAGGAGGTGGGAGAAGAAAGTTCTGAAAGAAACTTTCAAAAAATTCCACATACAAATACAATTCTATTGGTCTTCTGGATTAGTTGCGGAGTACAGAGTTAAAATTCCAACAAAGAGAAAAAGAAATATAAAAAGAAAATATTTTTTATGCAATACTGCCTTACAGCAATAGTGAATAGCAAAATCTGACTCCTGTAGAATCATTATAATCTCTTTTCAACCACTCAAAATCAGCTCAGATATAATTTTCTCTGACTTCCCTGAGGCTCATATAGACAGCACCATTAATGACACCACTAAATTTCTGAATTCTTACTTCATTCTCGCATCATAGAAATCTTATCAAACACATTTAAACACATTTGGACTCAAAAGGAGAAACAGTCAACATTTGCAAATTTAGACCTAAAAAAGTTAAAAATCTGTTTCTCAGGCCCTCCTACATGGTCATTTTGGCTGTTGCATGCTCTTTTTATAACCAATGCAAACTTATAAAAACTAGAGGCCCTAAAGAGCCTGTAATCGCTGACGTGGCAGAACTACATATAAAAATGTGATTTCCCATAGGCTTTTCATAGTAACTATGAGCTGCAATTGTGGCCATGTTTGCAACATTACATCAACATTACATGAGGAACATTGGGAGGTGTCCCAGTCCTCAATCATGTGAAGTTTCCAAACAATTGACTTTGTAGTTTCAGAGGGGAAGATTTTTTCAAAATCCATAAATCAGAATCAGAGTATGTCTCTGGTGGCCATATTTTCCAACCAACAGGAACAAAAAGAGGATCGTTTGTAGAGGGCTTCGTATAGACTATTCCTGCAAAGTTTGGTTCACGTCAGCACAGTAGTTCCAGAGAAGAAGATGAAAATGTAATTTCCCATAGGGTTTCTATAGTAACTATAAGCTGCAACTGCGGCCATGTTTTCAACACGATCAACAATGAGGATCATTTGTAGAGGGTGTCCCAGTCATCAATCATGCAAAGTTTCAAAACATTTGGCCCTGTGGTTTCAGAGAAGATTTTTCCAAATCCACCAATCAATCAAAAAATGCTTCTGGCAGCCATATTTTTCAATGCACGGTGACAAAATGAGGAGTGTTCGTAGAGGACCTGCCATAGACTATCCCTGCCAGGTTTGGTTCATGTCAGCTAAGTAGTTCCAGAGAAGAAGATGAAAATGTGATTTCCCATAGGGTTTCTATAGTAACTATAAGCCACAATTGTGGCCAAGTTTACAACCCGAGGATCGTTGGTAGAGGGGGTCCAAATCCTCATTTATGTGAAGTATCAAAACATTTGGCCTGGCAGTTTCAGAGGAGAAGATTTTTGAAAATCCAACAATCAGAATCAAAGAATGAATCTGGCAGCCATGTTTTTCAACCCACGGGAACAAAATGAGGATCATTTGTAGAGGACCTCCCACAGACCATTCCTGCCAAGTTTGGTTCACATCGGCTCAGTAGTTCCAGAGAAGATGAAAACGTGATTTCCCATAGGGTTTCTATAGTAACTATAAGCCACAACTGAAGCCATGTTTGCAGCCCGATCAACATTAAATGAGGATAGTTCATAGAGCGTGTCCCAGTCATCAACCATAAAAAGTTTCAAAACATTTGGCCATGTGGTTTCAAAGGAGAAGATTTTTCAAAATTCACCAATCAGAATCAAAGAATGCCTCTGTC